>JAYRCH010000497.1:600000-899442 GCA_037179445.1 Phengaris alcon alcon | reverse complement strand
AATTTAAACGAAAACAAATCAAAACGAAAACGGACGAGACACGAAACACGGAGGACAAATTTCGACGTTGATATTTTTTATAAAAAAAAAATGGAATACAAGCTATTTTACTTGTAATATACTGTTAATAAGTTATCTTTCTGTATAAAATTAACAATGCTAAAGTAATTATTGAATTTTTATACATTCATAATTACTGGTTTACAAATAACGTCGGTTGGGGGACAGACCAGGGAAGATACTTTTTCCTTATATTAGAACTTATTGTGACTAAACGACGTACATTTATGTAATAAATTTGAGTGACCAGGTAGAAAACATTTAATTTTAAGTAATGAAAAAAGATTGAAATACATTAGAATTGCATTATTATATTACATAATATATTGATTATTAATATAATATATTTAGAACTATATTTAATGCCTTTTTATTCTGATAAACATAGTCTTTTTCTAATTTTACTATAATTATCCAAGAAATCCGAGAAAAACAGAAAGAGAAGACAAAATCAATTGTACCATAAAAGTAGGTAAGTACTAAAAAAATAATAACTACTCCAAAACTTATAATGCTACAAAACAAAGAAATCTCCCAGGTCGTCCCCACCAGGCATAGTACCTAGAAGGCTCAAAGAGTTTCCTCGCTGGATTGCGATACTTATTCTCTGGGCCAGGTAGGTGCCGGCTCTGGGGTCTCGGGTGGCCTCAATGAGTTTTTTGGAGATTTCTCTGAAAAGTTTGTGCGCACCCAGACCCCATGTACTTAGAGGTTTCAACCCCAAACGGTTCAAATATGAGATCCCAACTTAGGTTCTCATATTTGCGCCGCTTGAGGTTTTCCGCCTGATTGGCGGCCGCACCTGCAGAACTCGAGGTGCCCTGGACATGGGACGGAGCAAGTGTATCGACGCAAGTAGCGTCCCATACAAGAGCCTGTCCACTCTCCAAGGGACCAGGGTCATACCGTCTGGTCTCTTGCCATCGTCGCGCGCCAAACCAGAGGGTTCCAGCACAGCTGGCACTCCGGCGGTGACAAGAGCCCGACGGATGAGATCGTTCAGGCAGTGATGTCGGGAGATGCGGCCGGCGCTTCGTTGACAGGACAGCCCGTGGTGTCCGAGGCACATTTGCACCACAAACACAGCGATGGGGGACGACGTGGGGGGTGCCAAGACGCAGGGAAGTGGCTAACCGGAAAGCTGTTCGATCCAGCAATGTGCCCGTATTGGGTGACGGTAATGCTTGTAGCCAAAGGCCCGACTCTGCAGAGTGGCTCGTCCCAGAGCCTTTGGGAAAAAGTATTGTCAGGCAATTCGCTACAAGCACTAGTTAAAAATGATTTGAGAATATTGAATTTTGATATTGTTCAGTTAGTAATGAATAGGTTAATTATGAAGTTAAAAAAAGTATTTTTTTTGTCTTGGCCATCGAAAGTACCTCTTAAGTTAGAATGACCCAACTATTGTTGTTGTCGATGAGTAGAGACTAGTAGACTTCAAGTGTTAAGTATTTGTCAAGTGTTTGTTTTACACATTGTGGCGCTGTAAGAGTTATCTAGATACGATATAAAGCCACTTATAAGCTGAAACAAACAAATATTTTGCTTTCAACAACATTCACTTTACAGTAGTAAGAATGTCATAAACTTTTAAGTTTAAAACCTAAAATCTTTCCGAAATTATGTGTTAATGTAATCGATAAATTCCTTTTTAGCCACCGAATTTCCAGACAAATTTTGATTTTACAGCCAGTGGAATGCCGAGTTTTATTTCAAAACAAATTATCTGCGAATTCAAAGTTTACGACCGTGCATTGCGAATGTCGCTAAATTGTAGTACTATCGAACGAGTTGCCCTTTAGTCAAGATGCATTCGATAATTTCGATGGCGAACTTCGAAATCAAAAATATATGGGATTTGGCATAAGTCAACGCTAAGTGACATGTCGCTTGCGATGCCTTATGTAAATCTCATATACATAAGATAACAGCGTCGTTTAATCGTGTGCTCGCACACATACCCACGTGTAAATACGTAGTTCAATCACGTCTGCAGTCGTTGCGGTCACCTTCTTTGTGTTTATATATTTTAAGGCGTCCCAGTGCAAAAGAAAATGTTTTGAAACTGATCGAGTAGGAACTTTGGCGATATTTAAATGATACATAAAAATGCAATAAAGCGATTGGTAAAAGTAAACCTGCTGAGTCGTGCTTGACAAAGCAAATTTTGGTATTTTTTGCAGCCTACCTCAGTTTCGCATTTCGTCCACAGTCCCGGTGAAAACCAGTAAACAAAACAAGTTTGTATACCGTATGCGACTGCAATTTAAACGTCCAAATGCCAACCACAGGCTCGACAACGAATCCATTCTTATTCTTATTGTCAACAAGATTATGAATAACTTCTGCTTCTGCTTAATGCCAGAACAAATTGGCTCCTGGAATTTGGAAAAATTTTGATTTTAGTGGAAAGATAGACAGAAGTTTTTAGTTCTAGGATTCCGTACTAAATTAATTTTTGATGAATATTAATGCATGAAATTTCTTTTAATTTTGGTATTCAAAAATAACAACAATTTATCAGGCTCTGGCTGGCCCTATACATATTTAGTAGAAGTAGGGATAATTTTTTTTCTCGTTTAACCCCATTCTGTGGGATATCTTCGAATAGATCTTTTCAAATCAAGGTGAGGTTTCATACGTGATTTTTTTCTAAAGTAAACCATTTTCGGAATCCACCTCAAAAGTTGTTTACAAGTTGGTCCCCCAAGCAATTCCAAACTATAAGAGGTACAAATTTCACTTTCCATGCTAATTGCTTTAATACTCGCGAGGAAAATTATTTTCAATGAAATCTAACAATAATTTTGGAAGCAATTACACGGAACCTAAATTCTAAAAGCCGTGTCCTGACACGCTCAGGTTAGGTTAGTTACGTTATTTCCCTTTGTTTCTACTAGGATAGAGTAAAACAAAGTATAATATCAACTAATACACAGACATTTAGGCAAACACTTCTATATTTGAAAGTGAAAAGTTATTTATTGCGAATTGAAACAACGCGCCTGCCAACAACAGTAACAAATGTGATAGTCCATTGATGCAAGATGATATGACGCACGTGCTCCTAAAAGTCAAACTGAGGATTTTTCCACCATCAGATCAAGTGTTTGCCAACACAGCTGCTAAAAAATCACAGCATTCTCTTCAATGCAATTAAAAGTAAAACAAAATAATAAGCACCTTATTGGCAGTGCAACTACTTGAACTAGGTACTAATTGTTGTTAGGGTTCCGTACCCCAAGGGTAAAAACGGGGCCCTATTCAACTCCGTTGTCCATCTGTCCGTCCGTCTGTCACTAGGCTGTATCTCTAGAACAGACAGTTGAAATTTACACACATGATGTATTTCTGTTGTCGCTGTTACAACAAACCGTACCGTACCGTAAACGTACCTGGATAACCGAGCTTTACTCGGAGCTCTAGTAGATTGAAAAAAAAATAAAAGAGAATCGGAAACATTTTACCGGGTTTCGAACCTACCACATTCCAAATTTCCGAACAACGCCGAGTAGTGTCGAAATTATTGATATATTGTTGCACGACGAAAGAAAAAACATAAAATATAACTTAAAATACGCAGTGTCCCCTGATAAATGATCCCTGGATAAAAACCTAACTAGACCAATTTTTCTCTCCCAAAACTCCCTACAAAATTTCATGTAAATACTTGCAGCCGTTGCCGAGATTACGATATATGTACAAGATTGTCTCGTTTAAAGTATAAAAACAGAATAAAATCAATGTTTAGGTAGGCCATACATGATACAACAAAGGTGATTTTTAGGCGTTTTGTACAGAACCCTTCGCGTGCGCACGACTTGCACTTGACCGGTTTTCTATGAAGATGGCGAACGGTGTATGAAAAAACGATTGATAATTTTTTGCCATTATTAACGACATAAAAGTTGACCTTTTAGCACTTTAGGTGATCGAAGATTATAATCTTGTCACTTACACACGTGCTTGGCCTATTACGCTGACCAGTTTTCTATTCAGTAAAATTAGAACAAATAAACAAATTAGCATTTTTGTCGTGTAAGCAGTATCGAGATGCAAAGCGGTAGGTACCGTTATTTCGCAAAATATGGAGCAGAGTTGATAACTAGGTCTCGATGTAGTCTTGACTCTTGACGCGTTGGTTTATGCGAGGAAAACAGGATTCAGCCGAGGTTAAAATACCTACTCAACGAGAAAATATATATTTTGATCTTGATAAAAATATAGTCAATAGTACAAACATACCTATAACACATCGGATACTGTTTTATACTACTTTTTTTTAAAACGTTACGAACGCTTTTGGTAAGTGCGTTTCTGGTTTGCGTGTGTCGGCGGCAATTGCTTACCATCAGACGATCTGTGCCCGTTTCGCCCCTATACATAAAAAAGAAGGAAACTTTCATTGTTCAGAGTCCAAGGGCTTATCGAAAGGTTCAGAGATGTCAAGGAGACAAAAAAGGTAAAGGTTTACCCTTGATGTCGAAATTAATTATACGGTGTGGTTTCTGTCCATTGTAGTGTTGTAAGTTGTATGTTATTTTAATTATCGTAGCGCTAATTATGTTAGTAACCGCTGTAAATAGCAGTAGTAAAATATTTAGTATATGTAAGCATTCGACTCTAAAATATATTTCTAAGTTGACAATCTAGGGTAAAAAAGATAAATAATTAAAACAGATAGGTAAACACTCTAATTACCTACTGTAAAAATATAATATTATATTAAAAATAATTTGTAGCGAATATGTGGCAGGCATCACTTCCAAAATAAAGACTTATTTTGGAAGTGATGCCTGCCACATATTGTACATGGTACCTCATATTATACTAAAAAAATAACATAAAACTTTATTTAAACACCAATATACCTAATTAAATATACTATGTACCTGGTATGTACTCAGTTTATGTTGTATATTCTTAATTAAATAATATTCCTACATTAACATTCAAGGTTTTATAATCAGTTGCAACATACATAGCTGCTGAATAACAAGGTGCATACATACTGAACTAATATGGTCAGATTTTTAAAGTATGGTTACAAATCGAGAATATTACACTCGAAATATAAAGTTAACTATTAAACTGTCAATTAACAATAATTATGCGTAGTTTCAACATTGCTTTCATAATAATAAAACACATTTACAAAACTAAGTATTTCAATTGTATGGAAAAACAATGGTATCCCGTTTAAGTCTTTTTCAGCGTGAAAGTTTTTAGGCTGCATTACTCTCCTGTCTCTGAACTTAGTAATTGAGCAATATTCATTATACATAATGTACTGAGATCCCAGGCCCTTATATTTTTTCATATATTCTTTCAGATAAAATGTATATCATATTGTATTTAGTGTGTACAATGAACGTATGCATACCCGCTAGTTCGTGCCGTGGGCCAATTTTTTAGGTAGGTACAAAGCGCTAAAATTGTGAAAAATTGTACTCCCTTTAATTAACATTCTGATAATGTATCAATCTTATTTTTTTGTTTTAGAATAACGTAAGGAACAAAACTTATTAATATAAACTTAGTATGAACAGAGATATAAAGGTTCAAAGTTCAATTAATTTTATTTGTATATGGATGATTTCGCATTTTTATTTTTATGAATAAAAATAAGTGATCGGTGTAAACACTTTATAATATTTGATATAATTCTCCTATTACAAATATACAGGGTGACCTGAAATTCGATACATTCCTTTGAAAGACAGAAAGTAGACCTCATTTACAGTAATATTTTTCATGGCATCCCCTATCCGAAAGTTGATATTTACAAAGTTATTTAAATTTCAAAATTTTTTTCTTTATTTTCGACTTTATTTTACATTTTTTTAAGAAAATCACCTGTTTTTAAGAAAAATGTGCATTTTTCTTAAAAGAAAATTCTGTTTTGTCTCATAATGAAAAATTCTCGCTTAGTTTGTCCCTATTTATTCCTTAAAAATAATATTTGACTCATTGACGGTTAAAATACATAAAAAAATCACTAAAAAGACAAACATTTTTAAAAATACGTCATGTCAAAGTCAAAAAGTCGAAAATAAAGAAAAAATTTTTGAAATTTCAATAACTTTGTAAATATCAACTTTCGGATAGGGGATGCCATGAAAAATATTACTGTAAATGAGGTCTACTTTCTGTCTTTCAAAGGAATGTATCGAATTTCAGGTCACCCTGTATAGGTACATGTTTCATTGCAACCGGCGCTCGTGATTTAGAAATTGTAGCGTAGAAACTACAATTTTTATAAAAAAACTATAACTCGACTTCGTTAATTATATAGCCTATGTTACCCGAGATATTATTACAAATCTATTGACCTCGTTTGTAAAAATCGGACCAGTAGTTTACGGTGTTACGGTGGAACAAACATACATAGACTACCAAAATCATTACCCTTCCTTTCGGCTTTGCCGTAGTCGTGTAAAATCAACGTTCGTATTTACTATTTAGTTCCCGACCCATAATTTTCCAATATATTAATTTTATTATTATCATACCAAATATGTATGGGAATACTTTTCCTCTTTGAATTAATTATTACTTTAGTATTCACATTATGAAGTATAATGAAAGTAGCTTGGAAAATTAGTTTATAGATTACTTACTCATTGACCGGAAAGGGGAAACGAAACTGTCGGAATATACATTTTTGTATTACTGTGCACTAATACATTAGCCCCCTTACCAATAAAAATATTTACACAACGGATAACTTAAACAACGTTGCTATCTTTTTCTATCGTGTGAAATTTCGAACGTATCAGACAAAGACAGCAATTTAAGTTATTCGATGTGTAAATAGTTTTATCAGTAAGGGGGTAGATACATATCTACCTCTCGTATGGAAGCTTATATGCTTCATATTTTATAGATTTCAATAGAAAATATTTCAGTACTGAATGCAAACCTTTTAAAACCTTTATAAATAATGTATATTTTTAACCCTTAACTATACTCGTGGGTGTATATTGTATCATATTGAACCTTTGAAGCGTACTAGTTTAATAAACTTTCGGCCACTTTTTGCTGGCCGTACAATAAATCATTGAGAACCTTGATAATTGACCGCTACAAGTAGCGTCAGAACAATCACTTGATGCTAATCACGGCGTCACGTACATACCTTTTACTCGTCATATTTGCTCAAATGTCAGGTCTATGTACTTCAATATTTAGATACATACGTTGTTTACTCGAAATTTCATTAGTTTCACGTCCTTGAGCCATGGTTTTGTGAGTGGCCACACTTCACACAATGCTAATCTTTGAGTAATTTTAACGATTCGATGAAATATATATTTTGCGGTGAATAAACACTTTTTCGTATACATCACTAAAAACTATGTTAATTTACTATGTTAACGGGGGAAACATTGCCTTTTTTATATATTCTGTAAAAGGAATAAATTTCTTTTCCATCTTCCAAACGCAGTGACTAACAAAATGGTTCTAACTCCAGTAAACGAGTGACTAATATCAACTAAACAAAGTATACAATCGCAAAAGTCAATATTTGTTGATCGCCAAATAAATAAATATCCATATTTTCTTAATAAGGCAAGCCTTAATAAGGCAAACGGTATTACTGACGTACATTATAGTCTAAATGTTGTAAAATATAGCCTTCATTTTATAAATAAAACTGAAAGTACCGTTGTTACTATAAGTACATACTCTAGAATCTTCTGTGGTTGATAGATGGAAGCGATAAATTGTATGCGATGGTTGATTTTTCCTTTTAGTCTATGCTTTGCGACCTCCTGTTGTCTTATAATCCCTTTAGATAATACATAATAAGAAACCATTAGGTACTTCGGTGAATGACCTTTTTTTGGTGTCAGCATTATGTGAAGCCCAATCAACTGCAGTGTTTTTTATTGGATCTGGTTTGCATTCAGTAAAAGCGGCTACCACAGCCTATAGAGTTGTTTTAGGGGCGTAGCTACCGCTGTATCAGGCGTATCAAGTATATGGGACCCCCGGGCTACCTAACCTAACCTAACCTAACTTAAGTCAGAAATAAAACTGTTTTTTGATACGGGCCCCAAAATTTATTTTGATACGGGGCCCCATACTGTGTTTTATGTTAACATAGTATTGGGCTTAAAACTATAGAAAATGAAATTTTACATGTCCCACACATGAGAACGCCCACGCAGCCGAAGCCGAAGGGTTAGCGTCTAACTTTATAATTAGCCGCTTAACGGCCCGTTTCAATAACCTATCTACCAATAACTATTTGTTAAAAACGTCAAATTTGTATCGCAAAAATCCGGCAAATTATTGAATGACTTTATGAAATGGTTATTGAGACCGGCCGTAAGCCGCTTCTAAAGACATATATTAAAGTTACAATATTTAATGTTGTTTTTTTTCGTTTTAAAATTACTGTAAGGGTCAAAAAAATAACGAAATTAAACGATACGCGAATGTATTTTTATTAATATAGCTTTTTAAAATTAAACTTTGTTTATTACAAAAAAAAAATATTTTTTTCATTACACACACGCATTACGTGTCATGTAAAGAGTCTAATGTCAGTCTGCACAGCACATATAGTGCAGTGTATGACTGATGGTGATGAGTGATGTCATATGGAACGTGTTACTTTTTGTGTAGCGAAAGAAGTTCAATTTTAAAATAGCGATCTTAAAAATGCAGCGTCGCGCCGCGTGGCGTCTCGTACCGTCGCGGTGTGAACTGGCCCTTAGAATTATTTCAATTACTTCGGTATATTGTCACCTGTCAGATGGGAATGATGGTGTTGGGTAAACCGTAAAGATGCCACGTCTCATGACTATTGTCATACATAACCGCCCCCTTATTATGGAACTCGGTTAAAAAGTATGCTCCTCTTACGCCATCTTGGTAAGATAGCTTTTACATTTTTTATTGTGAAAAGCGAATGTCATTGGCTATGCGAATTGATAACGCGATTATTTAACTTATGCTAATAGGTATGTAAACTATCGTACCTACTGCTAATTCCTAGCAATTTATGTACCTAACTATCAACTACTAGGTTTCACGCGTTTTAGACACCTGAGCCCTTAGCCAAGTTGCCATCGCTAATTACGACGCCGAGGTTCGAAAACAAATATGTATGGGATTTGGCATGAGCATCGCTAAGTGACATAGTGACGCATAAGTCACTAAGCGATGCTTATATCGAATCCCATACATTTGCGACTTGGCTAAAGGCTCTGGATTAGTAGATACTAGAAATTATATTGTTCATTACCATTTTGGTACCTCTAAGGTTCTTTTGAGCTTTTAACCCTAATACTAAGACTCCGCTGTCCGTCTGTCTGTCACCAGGCTGTATCAATGCCGTGATGGCTAGACAGTTGAAATTTTTAAAGATGATGTATTTCTGTTGCCGCTTTAACAACAAAATATACTAAAAACAGAATAAAATAAATTTTTCAGTGGGGGCTCCCATATAAGAAACGTGCCGTTTTTTGCCGTTTTGTACGGAACCCGTTTTCGATTGCAAGATTTGCACTCTGGTTATGAAATCTAATAATGCAGTAAAGGGGTGAAAATGTCAGTTTTAGTATTACTTTACCAAAAGTGATTTTGCAGATTCGTTACAATACAATACTTACCTACCCCACCAATTGTGGTCACAAATTACAATTACAATTGGTAATTCATAATCCTCTTGTAGGTTTCTTTCAAGTTTCACGTCATATGCCACTGACGTTTTGAGTTTACGGACTTTCTCTATACTATCCTCCATTACACCTACACAATACATATATGTAATTAGGTTGCATGTTGTTGGTTGTTTGCAGTCATTATAACTAGTATTACGAGTGCCTACAGAGTAGAAAATATACTTATATACATACGTACAGAGAAACAGATTTAAAAATTATGACGTCTCCTTCAACGGCCTACAATTTTACCACACAATCGTGTAACACACCGTATGCTTGTTACTACAAGTGCAATCAAATCGAGAGCTAACTATGTAGCTGTTTATTGCTTCCTCTTTCTTTATTCTGTGCTATCAATGTGTGCTGTGCAATTTTATCGATCGCGTGTATGGCAAATCAAATCGTAGCGAGTTATCGTAACGATTTGCCATACAAACGATCGCTAAAACGGCACCACGGCACGGCACGGTTAAATCGCCGTTAAATCGTGACGATAAAACATTTAGCAGTGTAACGGTGCTACTAGGATGTCCATTTTTAGGGTTCCACAATACACAAGGAACCCTCATAGCTTCGCTCTGTCTTGTATGTCTGTCTGTCCGCGCTTCTAGCTTCTGTAATTATGAATATGAATGGATTAAATTTGGTATAATTATAGATTGTGTATAGTATAGTTATAGATATCGGTTTTGGTATCATAAAATAATAATAATTTTATATTTTAGGGGTGGCTCTCGATACATGTGAAGTGGAGATGAGAATATTTTTTTCATTCTACCCCATCATGAGGGGAATCGTTGAATAGGTATTTTAAAATAAAGGTAAGATATCATACAAGACTTTTTTACATATTCGACCACTTTCGAGTAATCGGCCTCCAAAGTGGCTTGTAAGTTGGTTATACAATTAGCATAGCATTTCCAATATAATAGAGATAGAAACTTGTTTTCCATGCTGATAGATCATGTAAAAACTCTCTAGGAAAATTATTTTGAAAGAAATCGGACAGTAACTTTTGAAGTAATTGAAAAAAGACAATTACGCGTTGATAGTTACGCAATCACGCAATCTTGAGCGGGATCATTTCCCGGGAACGACCTTATTATTCCAGAGTATTTACGAGTAACAAACATCCAAACGACACTCGGGTTAAGTGATGACGTCATCAGAACGTCAGCAGAGTCTGTGCTTACAGTGCGTTGCATTGTTGAGCAAAACAAAAACAGTTCTATTAAGAGCCGAGCCTCCGTACTGCATGTGACCTTGCTCTTGGTTTCCTATATATATTAACTATAGATTGTTTATATATAACGCTGAAACTATTTATCTGCAGTCTAGAATAATAGGACTTTGATCCTGTACGTTATACTGGGTGTATATTTTCATCCTTATTATTTATTTAACCCAACATAGGCTTTAATATTACATAAGTAATGTCAGTAATCAGTATGCATAACATTCGTAATTTACAAAAAATGGTGGTCTGTTAATAATAATAATATAATATCTATGGACGCTTCACACCAAGTCAATCTGGCCCCGTGCTAAGTATCCGAGGAACTTGTGCTACAGGTACTAGAAAACGGGAAGTATATTTAATACTTTTATACTATACATATATTTAAGATTTTTATTATATTATACACATATTTAAAACACATCCATGACCCAGGAACACAGAAAAACGGCGGGATTCGAACCCGCGACCCCCGGCTTGAGCACCAACGCGCTGATCCACTGAGCCACAGAGGTCGTCGCTTTTTCAGACGCGGGAACGCGATTGTTCCGCGCTCTCGCTTGCACGATCGGCTCGGGCGGAACGTGACAATCAGGCGGAACGTGACAATCGGGCCAAACGTTAAAAATTTTCATGGGTGCAGCCGGCGTTCATCGATTTATAACACGTTATCACGTCAAAAATATCATGATTAACATTTCCAGACAATTCTCACTAAGTGTGAACACTCTCGCACTGTCGTGCATCTCGCCGACCACGGCGGTCACGCGATCGCCGCGCAATATCGGCCATGCGGTTATGAATGGACGTTTATTATTTTAAAATATAATCTGGTCAAAAATGAAGGTCACATGATACTTAATTAAGAAAGTTATGTGTTACTAAGTTTATTATACTAGGTATGTCTTGTCCTGTAAAATTCTATTAATTTATAGACAATATATCAGAACCATACGTCTTTGAACCGGTAAAGTACGGAACCATTGTCACTCACTTCTACAACAGTATAAATCAATTGCTAACAGTTGCAGTACCATAATCGATTAGACACATGTCGACAAGGAAATATATAGAGAATGCATACTCATAAATAAATCTTATTATTACCTACAATGCACAGCCGCACCCATAATTGTATGTTCGTTCATTTATGGTAGGCATAAAAAAAGTTTATGAAATAAAAAAAATACTTTTAGACAAGCAGGTGGGGGGTTAGATTTTGTAGCTCTCAATAATTTGCTGTACATTTTTCCATCATGATGAAGAAGTCTGGTGAAATATCAGATAGGCGCTTGAAGGTAGATTCGTATCGGTAAAAGACGGTATCAGCTACGGCTCTAATGTGCTTTACACACGTGCTGCAGCTCCGGCGGCGGCGCCGGATTTTGTATGGATTTGGCCAGGAGTTGCTGTGTTTCACCGTCGGCGCTGCGGAAAAAAATGACATACAAATCCGGCGCGGCGCGGCGCCGCGGGAGCTGGGGCGCGTGTGTAAGCGTACTAATAGGAAGGAAACTACTAATAACTTTAATCTCAACAGCGATTTGAGTCTCTGAGGATCTGTTAGTACATAATTATTAGAAACAGCTGAGACTTACTACACAATACAATTCTGAAAAGTTTTATAAATAGTATCGAGATTCAAGAACTTCCCAAACGACGCGACGTTGAAACAGGAAACTGTATGGGTTAAGAAAATCTCAGATCATACAGTCGATACGTGATGGACCTGCAAGTATTTTGTATTGAAGGACAGCTAGTTCACTTTCCGCGTTACATGCGCTGCAATGAACATTGAAATGTATGCTAAATCATGTCGTAGGTAGTAAGGTAGTACCGTATACAATTTGTTTCTTTGCATAACCCAGGTAAAACCGCTTTGAGGCATCTTCCATTGATTGTTTAGTTAATTAGTCATCTACGATTGTATAAAAGTGATAATACCTAGATATTATAAAAAAATAGCTGAATTAACTCAAGATAAGAAATTAATGACAAACGGAAACGAAAAAGCATTAAATTCACCTCATTCGATTTTATGCACCAAATAATAATCATCATCGCCATGCAACAATCGTCACTATATATATTTGTGATTCTTAAAAGCCTCAAAGAGAATAGTTTGCTTATTCGAGGCTTAGTTACATGTGAAATGTATCGCCATATTGTTAGGGTTTCGTACCCAAAGGGTAAAAACGAGACCCTATTACGAATCTGTCGTGCGCGAGTCCGACTCGCACTTGGCCGGGCTATTACACTAGATAGCAATATAAGTTGTGGTATGAACCTTCAAAGTTGATTCAATAAGTATAAATACTGTTATACTTAAATCTGAAAAGAGTTCAAGGTTCATCCCTATTACAGTAGATAAGATAAGGAATTATGTAGATTATGTCAGACGTCGGATGTGAGAGTCTAGACGGGTCAAATCGTCCACACCATATGAGACACGATCTAAATTTAACATCCTCCAACAATGGGTTATTTTTGGATATTATTCTGGATTTATTTTAAGGTTAAATGTTATCTTTAGCCTTGTGCGTTGTGAAGTGTCATAAAAATTCAAGATTTTCCGAAAGTTTTTCCTCGTTGTATTTTTCGGGTCACTGAACTATGGTTGGTTGGCATATATGACTTTTTTTACATATACAACCATTTTCGAGTAATCGCCTTCCACAGTTTATAAGTTGGTAGTAAGTCATCCTGGCATTTCTAAACTATGGGAGACACAAATTCGTGAGTTTCCATGCTGATAGATCATGCTAAAAACGCTTTATGAAAATCAATTTGAGTCAAATCGGATAATACAATTTTTGAAGTAATTCAAAGAAAGACTATTGCGCGACGATAGTTACGGAACCCTCCTCAGACATGTCCTGACATCCTCTTGGTTAGGTAATAGGCTTAAAGATTCATTTTGTTGTAGTTATTATGTGGATGTCTCACTGCAGGAAAATACAAAACCTGATAAAACTCGAAATGATTACCTTGTACCTAAATTATATTCAGGGCCCTTAAGCAACTATATGAATATTAATATGGAACTACACCTTACATGGTGTTCCATGTAAGGTGTAGTTCTGCTTACTACGTTGAAGGAAAACAACACTTGATCAAATCAAAGTAAAGTATTTTACCTTTACCTTTAGTATAGTACCTTTTTCTAAGGATCTGTTTCAAAATCTTCTCATAAGTGTCGGATAGTTTATTCGGAACTTTTGTCGGGGTTGCGATCCCCATAAGGAGTGTGTTTTGTCGATAAAATAAGACCTGTTATGGTATAAAAATCTCTTAGCCTCGAGACGACACACACTGTATAAAAAAGTATTTGGAAATAATATTTTTATTGTGCGTATAGAAATTTCAATTACTTAACGCAAAGGATCATCAAGTCTCTTCATTTTTGAGGATTCCGACTTCCGTAGTACTCAAGGAACCTTTATAGTTAGCTCTATCCGTCCGTCTGTCCGTCTGTCTGTCTCTCCGCTCTCGTAACTTCCGTTATTATGCATATAAATGTATGATTTTTTTAGTTATAGGTTGTGTATAGATCAAGATCTATACACAACCTATATATATATATATATATATATATATATATATATAATATATTTTTTTATATATAAATATAAAAAAAATTATTTGGTTTCATACATGACTTTTTAGGGTTCCGTCATACTCAAGGAATCCTTATAATTTCGCTCTGTCATCTGTCTGTCTTTCCGCTCTTCTAGCTTCTGTCATTATAAATATAAATTGAAATTTGGTAAAGTTATAGTATAAAGTTTTGTATAGATCTCGGTTCTGGCATCATATAATTCATATTTTACGGCTCTTCATACATGTGAAGTGGGGGTGAAAAATATTCTTTCATTCTACCCCATCGTGTGGGGAATCGTTGAATAGGTCTTTTAAAATAAAGGCAAGGTTTCATACATGACTTTTATACAAAGGCAACTAGTTTCGAGTAATCGGCATCCAAAGTGATTTATAAGTTGGTTCCCCCCTAGGATTTCTAAAATATGAGACGTAAAAACTTACAATTTTCCATACTGATAGATCTTGTTAAATACTCTTTAGGAAAATTATTTTTTATGAAAAACAGTAATTAAAAAAAAACAAATACGCATTAATAGTTACGGAACCCTCCTTAGACAGATACTGACATGCTCTTGGTTAGGTTTTTTACCCGACTGGGCTATGTTTTTCGCGCGTATCTTGTATGTATGTATGTTTGTTTGTTTGTGAATTCCTTTATTCCCACGTATCTTACAAACGGCTGGATGGATTTTGACATTAAGGTTGTCTCAAAAACCAAAGTGTCCTTAGATAGCTAGTTTAAAGAAAAAATACTAAATGGCGGATTTTGGCGCCAAATTGCGACACAATATTTTGAGCACGTCACTGATCACAAAATTTTGTAATTATGTAGTGCAAAAGTAGGTATTATATGACAAACCTAACATAATATTTTGTTACATAATATTTTGTATTAGTAAAGAAATGTTTTTTATAGTTTATAATTCCGTAATCCGTGACTGCTTAATGGGCGGCAAAATATTTAATTGGTCTGGGGCGTCAAATCTTTAAATACGCTTCTAAATCACAATAAAAAATGAAATAAAAAAATTGTTGGCACGTCTATTATTCACATCTATAACGTGCCATTTTTTAAACATTTCTTTAAATAACCTAACCTAACCAAGAGCATGTCAAGACATGTCTAAGGAGGGTTCCGTAACTATAAACGCTTAGGTTTTTTCAAATAACTTCAAAAGTTACTGACAGATTTCGTTCAAAATAATTTTCTTAAAGAGTTTTTAGCATGATCTATCAGCATGGAAAATTAAAACTTTCTAATTCTCATGGTTTTGAAAAGCCAGGGGGGGTCCAACTTACGATCCAATTTTAAGACCGATTACTCGAAAATGGTTGACTTTGTAAAAAAGCCATGCAGCAAACATTACCTTTATTTTAAAATACCTATTCAACGATATCCCACACGATGGGGTACAATTTTTTTCATCCCCACTTCACATTTATGAAGAGCCACCCCTAAAATATAAAATTATTATTATTTTATGATGCCAAAACGGAGATCTATACACAACCTATAATAACCTAAATACCAAAATTCACCAATTTATATTCATAATTACAGAGGCAGGAAGAGCGGACAGACAGACAGACGGACGGACGGACAGAGCGAAACTATAAGGGTTCCTTGAGTACGACGGAACCCTAAAAATGGCACGTTAATACATAAAGGTTTGCCATTCCTGGATCAAAATAAAGGAAAGTACCTGGGAGACCGAGCTTTGCTTTAATTTTATCTAATTTTTAATATTCAATTTAATCAGGAATAATTTTACAACCATTTAATGAAATAATTCGAATAAATTTGTATTCAATGCATTTTTGCTTTAAATCGAGCAAGTGTGTGTTGGATAAAATAAAAAATCTAAAATAAAATAAATAATAATTTAAAAAAAACCCGACTGCAAATAAATACATACCTAAGCAATGCACTAAAAAGACTGAAACAAGATTGATTTGAAAGCCTAAGTGAAATATTTGACATTGTGTTTGGTAGCAGGCGGGACCCATTTATTTTTGTACCATTTATAATTTGCAAATGGGCCCCGCCTGCTGCCAAACATAATGTCAATTATTTCACTCAGGCTTTCAGATCAATCTTGTTTCGGTATTTTGTTGTTATGTAACTTTCTCTTGACTATGTCGTCCCAGGGCCATAAAAAAAATAGTGGATTAATCGCAACCTCTCATTAATGCCAAGTAGGTTTTATGATCTGGTTACGGGTGTTCCCCTACATTTAAAAACCTTCTCGTTTTTCCTCATGATTGTAACGCGTACAGCCAATTATAAATTTATTTATATTCATACGAGGTATATAAAGTACCTCAAATAAGATGTTTTTGTAATATTTAAATAAAGAAAACATAATTTGTACTTAATTCATGCAATATAAAACTTATCCTTATTAGTTTGAATGAGGATAAATTTTATGTTTTTGATTAAAACATCGAAATAGTAGGTGCATTAGTAGGTCCTACATTATTTCGATTGTGTTTATAATCAATATATAGTAAACACTAACACCAGTAAGGGAAAATTGGTTTATTATAATATTAAACGTTGTTAACGTAGTCATAAATCTTAAACAATTATTGCTTATCATATCTAATTATTTACTTACATTCATTTTTAACCGACTTCCAAAAAAGGATGCGGCTATAAGTTCGGCTGTATATATATATATATATATATTTTTTTTGTATGTTCAACAATTACTCCGCCATCTGTGGACCGATTTTCAAAATTTTTTTTGCTGTACAGGGTATAATCCCAATTTGGCCCTATATGGACACATATAGTGATTTCCACTTTTTCTGAAGATACCCATGCATATGCTTGCAAAAAGTAAGATTTTGCACCAAGGTATACCTGAATCCAGAGTACTGGACAGAACTCTTGAGTCCTTCGTCCTTGAGAACTATGTGCGACGTCCTTGAGCCAGAGCGCAATCTACTACTATCATTCCAAATTTCATTAAACTCCATTCAGTAGTGTTTGCGTGAAAGAGTAACAAACATCCATTCATCCTCACAAACTTTAACATTTATAATAGTAATAGGAAATTATTCCCAGAGCCATTATTGCATGTAGAGTTAGGCAAATACCAATACATACTATATAAATAAATATCTGGGCATATTATACCCAAGCACACATTATCTGTAGGGATAGTTATTATAGACCTGGATTTAATGTGATCCTTTCAATGACTAGGACAATTTATACTTCCTAATATTACAGACTCACGGCCCACTCAGACATTCAGGTAGTGTTCATTTTGCTCGCGGAAAATCATACACGGAAATAAATACACGTCATTACGAGTATTAAGACCGTTTTACGTATGTGATGAACATATGTAGGAATACTAAACTGAATGATCTCGATTCTTGAGTTACAACTCAAGGGAAAAAATTCAAATCCGATGGGGTAGTTCAAAGCGCCTTCAAAGATTTTATTGATTCCTGTCCGAATGTTTTTTTTTTAGTAAAGGAATCAATGAACTACCTATGAGATGGCAAAAGTGCAAAGATAGCAATGGTACTTTGATTAAATATATATACTATGTTAAAAAAATCGACTTTATGTTCCTTCTTTAGAAAACGCCAATTTCATATGTAATGACCTAATATATATAAATATATATTTTTTTGTATGTTCAACGATTACTCCGTCGTCTGTGTACCGATATTCAAAATTTTATTTTTGATGTAAAGGGTTTAATCCCAAATTGGTTCTTTTGACATCAAAGTGATGGTATGCGTGATGAATCGAGGGAACTCCTCGAAATTTGTATGGACACATATGGTGATATATATATATATATATATATATATATATACAGTTAAATAGTTATATATACAGTTAAAACCCGTTTTTCGTTATAACTCGTTTTCCCTAGTTAAAACTAGGTTTTACTAAATGCCTTTGTTAAAACTAAAATACCTAGTCAAAACTAGAATTTACTACTAATAAATTTGATATTCAGATAAAACTAGTTGTAACTCTGACTTTAAGTTTAAACGAGCACTAGGGAAACTAATTTGGGATTTAAAGCAAGATATAGTTTTAAAAATATTTATTAAAAGATTTAAGATAGAGTCATATACCTAGTAAAAATAATAATCTTACACAAAAGAAACATTTTAGGGAACATCGACTAGTAGTTGCCAAGGTGACAATATTAATTAAAAGTAAAATAAAATGGGACTGCATATTTCTATCTTTTAAGGTTGGCTCACTATAACCTTTTTTATGCTAACCAAATTTGTTCTAAAATTAAGCATTATTTGTGAAGGTGTTTTTATAAAGATGATATGAATCCAAGTAAATAACTTATTTATTACAAGCATTTAATTAAGAAGAAATTTGCCGTTTACATCATTTGATTTCAATGAGTATCTTAGAAGATACCTATCGCAGTAATAAAATAATCAAGCGCGCTATAATAATGTACGGCGCGCGGCGGGCAGTCGCGTCGTGAGGGGGAAGCGCTTCTCCTTCTATGTAAATAAAGTCGCGGGTACATTTTAGCGATATCCCAAAGTAACTGTTCTAAGCGGACGAAGTCGCGGGCAAAAGCTAGCTAAATGATAAAGCTAATTACAATTAAACCATACATAGGTACAATATAACCTACCTGCAATATAAGTTGTCGAGAATTCCATATTACGTTCCAATCTTGTGAAAACCCTAATCACCCTTTTGAAGAACTACTCCGACTATATTCGTAGACGTAGATCTGCTTTTGCTCTGTCGACATAAGGGATTTGAATATTTACATTATCACCGATTTCTACTGGAACGTGTATTACATCTGAAGCCAATATCATTCTATTAGCCAGTTATTTTAAGTTATGATGTGCTGTTTCTCTGGATGCCATTATTTGTCGATTCACTTTCGATTCTGATTCTGGCCACTGCAACTGGCTACAAGCTCAGTTTCTGCATTATTTGTACTATCCGTCATATTTATTTTATTTAACGCATTTTCGAGATCATCTTCATCCTGTATATCCTCAATAACATCTCGAGGCAACGTCGAAGTCATAAGCCCTACTCTCGGTTCTATATATCAGTTGACGTCTCGCGACCAATTAAGGTACGATCATCCGATGACCTTTGACCTCGGTTGGAACAGTTTTAAACTGCGTGTCTTTGGAAAACCCCGTTTTGACTAGTAAGAACTAGTTTTAACTGATATTAAATTTTGATGATAAGTTAATTCTAGTTTTAAGTCTAGTTAATAAGTTCTAGTTCTAGTTTTAACAAAGGTATTTTGTATAAACAAATTCTAACTAGGGAAAACGCGTTCTATCTAAAAATTGGTTTTAACTGTAACATAACTATATTATATTATTATTCTGATTATTATTTTTAAATATGTTTTGTTTGTATTATTATTTTTGTTACTGATTTATGATTTAACCTCTATTAAACAGTCCTGACATGTTGTTGTAATTAACAAAATAAATAATTAATTTAATTGTAATGACAACTAATTGTAGAGGGCTACGACCTCTTGATTTTGCATGTCCTTCTTACGCTTCAGTGGTGATAATAATAATACAGCAACAATTCTTATATTCTCCTTTATTGGTGCATAACACAGATACGTATTACATATGAGATATGTCTAACACAAATACCTCTACAGTCTACACTGAGTATAACTAAATAGGCTTTACCTGTGACATCTGACAATATGACATTGACAATTATATTTCTTAAAACTACTGTTTACATTATGAAACACTAATAATAATTTCATTTTACATATAATACCGATAAATATCTACTTGATTGACATCATAATATTATGTTATGTACTGATTAATATTTTATTATTAAGTTAAATGTGTTATGTGTGATTTTCTGTATTTATTTTTTTGTTACCTACTTAACTTCCTAACAGTTTTTAAACGACTTCCAAAAAAGGAGGCGATAATACGTTCGGTGGTGCATATATTTGTTTTTTATTTTTTATTTTTGTATTTTCAACGATTACACCGATGTCTGAGGACCTTGAGGATTTTCAAAATTATTTTTTTGCTGTATAGGCTATAATCCCAATTTGGTTCTTTTCATACCAAGGTGACCTGATGATGGGATCCATGAGGAATCGAAGGAACTACTCAAAATTTATATGGACACATATAGTGATTTCCACTTTTTCTGAAAATACTCAAGCATATGCCACAAAAAGTAAGATTTTGCACCAATGTATACCTGAATCCAAAGTACTAAACAGAACACTTGAGTCCTTATAGATACATGGCTTGAGGATTTCAGCGTTGTTTTAAGAACTGCAAGCAAGCAAAATATGCCATTATGTAACTTACAGTAATCATCATCATTATCTTATATCGAGCTCCGTGGCCTAGTGAGTAGACCGTTTGATTTATATTCGGGAGAGTGCAGGTTTGATTCCTAGGTTGTGGCGTGTACTAATGAGACTTTTTCATATCTCAAGTACATTATACGGACGCTCTAACGGAAATATTTGCATGCTATTTATTTAAAGCCAAAAGTGCCAGAGCCATTAAATTTTGTTACCAACTATTGTTACATACCTCTTTTAGAGCAAATAAACAAATAATTGAATTGTGATTATTCCATCGTAGAGACAAAAAAATACTGATCCGATTTTAATGAATGAGGTATCAAAAGATTCGTAATAATTTACTTTGTGAAAATCACAGATTAAAGAAGAACAAATAATCAACATTGATTGCACTACTACAAGAATACGGTGAATATATGCGTGTCCACTAGCGTCCCTCGATCGCGTACGCGGCAAAAGCCAGCGGACCGTCGAAAGGTCGTCAAAATGTTCAATTTCGTGTTGCAGTTTATATGTCACGTGAGATTGTGATGTTTGCTACTGATTGGCGTTGGTTGTCACGACGGAAAATAACAAATTTTTCATATTATGTTAGTGTCTTGTGAATGGTAAGAGATCGAAATATTAGAATATTGAACACAAATTTTAATTTAAATATTAAACAAAAATATGGTCGTGTACTGTACTGCGTGCATAAAAAATAAATAATAGTAAATTTTAACTATCCCAAGGTTAATATTATTAGGTAACAAATATTTAATTTTCTACTAGGTGTCTTGCGTTTTTATTTTAAGAGCGCCCAGGAAATAGTGAATATAGTTTTAATTTTCCCTAATCTTGTGACAAGTGACAGCCCTGACAAAATTTGGATCGATTTCAAATGCTTGTATGAAAGCTGTTTCTTTGTATGTATGTACGAGTATATATTATTTACTATGCGATATAGCCCGGGTAACATAGGTTATATAATTAAATTAGTTGGTTAAAGTTTATATAAAAAAATATAGTTATTTTGGTTAACTTATAACAAGGGTAACCTTACCTTTATAACATTTTATACAAATTAATATACTAGTATATACTATGTATATACATATACATATAATAGTGTTCTAATGAGTCTAAACTACTTACATAATATTATATACATTTATATTAAAAAATATTTATCTGTTTCTTTATAGATGAACCGCGCGTGATTTTACTGGTAGCCTTCAACACACGTTAAAGAAAATTAGGACAAACCTATAAATTGTTCTAATTTTAAACTGCGATTCCGATTTTACTTTGTTTCCACGAATAGCTACTGTAATTTTTAAATGTCCTAATGTATCCTTCTACAACTTATGTTACGACTACTAGCTATTAACCGCATTTAAATTAAATGAAATTGAGAAAAGATGTCTAAGTAATTTATAAACAAAAAAAAGTACCGCCATTATCAAGCAGTAAGCGGGCTGATAATAGTGAATTATAGAACACTGTCGATCACGTCAGATTTCAAACAAAAAACAAGATCAAAATAGATTCATCCATTTGGGAGCTACGGACACACAAACATTCACACGAACAGACAGTCACGTCAAACTTATAACCCCTCTTTTTGCGTCGGGGTCAAAAATCAATATGTTAACTGAATACGTCATATTATTACCTATATGTAAAATTACGTGTTTGTTAAAATTACCATAATAAATGGAGTCGAAGTAAATAAACAATATGCTTTTAATTCTGGAAAATAACTAGCTAAGTCACTAATAGTTTTTCTCCCGAGTACGAGAATTTTTCGCGTTTATTTTCTTAAAATCTTGAAGCTGCAGCATTTATATAAACTACAATGAAATAAATATTATATCAAAATAATTATAACTAGTTAATAGTCGGAAATGCATAAACTAGGCTTACTTATAAAAGCTCCAAATTGCTTTCAGCTTTTCTAAGTATCTATAAGTATCAAGTATTTATAAGTATCAAGTTAATGTTTTATTTCGTGTTTATTGGTGTATTAGGTCCGATATGAAAATTCTCTCCCACCCCCACCTCTGATGCTTGTGTAACTAGCTGCCTTCTCTGACACGTAGGGCTGCGAATGAAGTATTTAATAAATTGCAGTGAAGATATTTTAAAAAATTTGCGTTAAAATGCTTTCAAACTTAAACTAACAGACAAGCTAATAGCTATTTATGTATTTTTTTTTATAATAACGTTAAATATAACCTACTTCTTAAGTGGATACAGATCCTTTTAAATTTTTACTCTTCAGAATAAGTGACGAGTAGAGTTTGAGTAGTCTTCAGATAAGTATGCGTAGGTTTTAACACTGCAAAGCGATAATACCTAGTACTAAAGTAAATTTGTTGAAAAACCTAAAACCGCTTTAAAATAATGCAATGTTACAAAAGCGTATTTCGTAAAACTAGCAACTGACAACCCTAGTTAAGACGTTAATGATATCTCATTTCAGACTATTAGTCCGCAATCCTTGAACGTCGCGGTCCGGTTCGAGCCAGTATGAGGCGGTTCGCGTTTACCTGCCCAATGACCAGTCTCTCTGTAGTGTACCGGCCTACTTCTTTTCATCAGCCGTGGGAATATGGGTGCTCTAAACATGATGTGCAATTTAGTTTGGTTTTTAATGATTTTATCAACAATCAGTAAGCCAAATAGAAATGTAAACAGTTAAGTAAATAAAATATGTACCTAAGTAGCTGAAAACTCTTTTTTAGCCAAGTAAAAGTAAAAACTGGACCCTATTACTGTCACTTCGCTGTCCGTCAGTCCGTCTGTCTGTCAGTAGGCTCTCTGGCCCCATGGTCTCATGAACCCTGAAAACTAGACAGTTAAAATGTTCACAGATGTATTTCTGTTGCCGCTGTAACAACCAATAGTAAAAATAGAATAAAATAAATATTAAATTGAGCGCCCATACAACAAACGTGTTTTTGCCGTTTTGTACGGAACCCTTCGTGCGCGAGTCCAACTCGCACCGATTATACGTGATACCATTTTAGCTACGTTGCTATTAGTACTTTTTTACTACGATGGTTTTTATGATTAATATTTTTATATAGTATTTTATTAATTTTGTTACGATATATAAATATAATATTACTTATTAAGTATATAATTACAAATATACAGACGAGATCAACTTTCGGTCTAAGACACCGTTCGCGAGTATATAATACTATGTAATGTTTTTGCGCGCGACTATACAAAGGTTAAGATCAGATTTTTCTCGCTATCCGGGATTTCACAAATAAATAAAAACAATTAGTTCTGAGAAAACGTAAGTAAGTAAGTCATCTCACGTATGTGTTTATGTAATAAATGTGTTTATCTATTCACGACACGCGTCAAGACGGGTCGACAGTAAATTAATATTAATGACACCAGCACTATAAAAACACAAGTCCAGGTGTAGGCTGTGGTTCCGGATGCTAAAGGAAAATTACCGTCCGTTTTGATTCGGTTGTCTGCAAAATGTAGGTAACCGTACCTTGGGGAATTCGTTGGAGGAGAATTCCTTAAAATATGCGTACGAGGTTTCGGGCGTCTACTACAAAAAGAAAACGCTTAAATATTTTTAATAACACAACTGATTTCAGCGTGCTTACACCAATTGATAGAGCGATTCTTGAGCAAGGTTCACATGTATAAGACATGCAAAGCCGCGGGCTAAAGGTAGTATAAATATATTATATAAATAGATATACCATGCTTGATGTATACTAAGTATACATAAAGAATGGTATATCTTTTTCGATACATGTGCATTCGTTTACAAACACGTGGCTAATCGGCCGCCGCCTGTCTTTGCTATATGCAGAACGTGTGAATATAGTGATTTATACTTGATGTTGAAATGGAGGTTAAAAGTCAACTACCTACCGGAAGAAGTAGCACGTCTGATGTTATTGATTACATGAACGAGAGAACGAATGAAAGGAAAGTGTAGAACTTTGAAGAATCTATGACTTCAGATCAGCAGACAAACCAACACATACCTATGATTAAATAGTAAACAAATGAATGAAGTCGAGTGTGCTTCCAAGCAAATGATTAGAGATCAGCTGAGGAACGAATGAATGAAATAGTACGAGAGGTCAAAGTAGCATTTGGCGTGGGAGAGCGCTAAATCAAATGAAACACGTATCATTGTTCCTTGACATTGACCTGTCAAATCAGGAACTGCCAGTCTTGATGAATGTCTTTGCTGCCTTGTCCTTGCCATTTGGGGATGGGTATTTGACAATTACTTTATATGCATTTACATGCTATAATTACCAATCGGTATTGCTAATTGTCGGTGATATTGACCCATGAAAATCTCCATAGATGTTTTGTCTTTGATAAAGATAGGATCATAAAATAAATTGTCAGGATGTCTCTGACAATTTATTTTATGATATCCTCATCCTATAAGACCCAATTTTGCTAATATTGACGTCTTTCGAACTAAAGTGTCGTTTTCGAAAAATGGGTAACGCGGTTACTGATAGCAATCAAAGACGTGAGTAGAAGAGAGTAGAAGAAAAGAGTGATAAGCAACCATTAACAGGCAAGTACCTTAATTTTTGTCTTTTGATTTATTGCTTTATATTTATGCAGACTTTTCAGAAAACAAACAGTCACTTTAAATGTCTTAGTTAAAATATTTTGGCTACAATTAGTGTGAACAAAACACTCGATTCGGCCTTCGCATACTTCGAGCTAATTGCACTGAATATGTTAAGAAAGGTGATAATGTAACAAAGTCTTTACAAATTGTTGAAGCTACAATTTGTAAGTTTGTAAGCGTCTCTTTAAGATTATTCAATTTAAATAGCAACTTAAAGTGAAACAAAACAAAAAAAGTGTCATAGAAAAAGTATGCTCTTCTTTTGCCAACTAACCTCATTATCGTTACCAAGACAATATTGAATTGGTACATGCTAGAAACTGTTCGATAATTCTAATACAGTCATATAATGTTTTCTGGAATATTTGACGAACTCGGTGGCTTAGTGTTTGAGCGCGTTGGTGCTCAAGCCGGAGTTGCGCGTTCGAATCCCGCCGAGGAAACAAAATGTTTTCGGTGTTCCTGGTGGGTGGATGTGTATTAAATATGTGTATAATATAAATTAAATGTTAATTACATATATGTATAGTATAAATATTAAATATATTTCCCGTTGTCAGGTCCCCGTAAGCCGTAACACAACTTCTTCGGATACTTAGCACGGGGCCAAATTGACGTGCTGTGATGCGTCCATAGATATTATTATAGCACGATATATTAGTTTTTATCCTGGAAAGGTGTAAGGTTTCCATAAATCCCGTGAAATGAAGCCACGGCCAACAAGCTATTCACTAAAATGTGATATAAAAGGTGTTGCGCTATTCGTGTACGAAATGGAGCTATGAGTAATTAATAATTTGATTCCAGTGAAGTAAGCTTCCCTTCACATTTATGTACGGGGTCACATACATCATCAGTGTAGGAAAATTACCGCGTACAGTTAGCAGAAATGTGCATGAACGTTTTCTGCCAAAGTATGTTTATGACAAATTGTTAAAATTGTTGACAAAAAAAAACTTAAATGTGAAGTTGCTTAAGTACAAATTGTAACTTTGATACTAAAATGCGTACCTATATGAGTATTTTTGTTGCTTCAAATGTTACGCTTTCACTAGAAAATTGGCACACTGTTAGTTTATAGATGATCTTGGTGAATTAAGCCATCATTCTTAATTATTATCTATCAAGATAAGCCTGGCATTTTCACGGGTTAGTGGGAGCGATAGATTTTTGTCCTAGGCAAACGAAGTTAGTTTGTTGTGCCCACCTTTTTTTTTGTATTAGAAAGCCCTGAGATTGCAAGAATTGTCATAGTAGGTATTGGTTTGCATACTGTAAGCAATGTTCCTCTAAACGTTAAAGATATTGCTGACTAATCTGCTAAAATTACATGGTGCAAGTTTTGCGGACTCTACCGAGGTAAGCTGTTGCGATACTAACATCGGCAGTCCGGTTGGCGTCAACCGGTCCGCGGGAAACGCAAGCTTTCGCGCAGGACGCACAAGGGATTGGAGAAAGGCATACGCCACGTGCGAATCTCATTGAGACAAGAATTGTGTCGTGTTTACCTTACCTTACCTTAATGTTCGCGGGCTTCCTCGGTTTAGCATTAAGAATAATAAGAATTGTAACAGCCCTTAGTTAGGAATTTCGCAATTCTACTTCATCCGAAGAAAATGTTGCCTTACTGTCAATCAATTACGAAAATATTGCAGTAAGAATTTGTATTAGGCTGGCACTATAATATTTTCCGGGATCCGTAAGGCCAAGGAAAATTCATAGCACTGAAAATAGAACTTATCGCTAATACAATAGAGCTGACAATCGAACACACAAAAGTCAATGTCAAATCCGACACCGAGGTGTCAGATTGGACCTTGTAAATTTTACTAAAATATATTATATTGTGTTGTATAAAACAATGGTGTGCATGTCTTTAATTGATATGAATACTGTTAATGGACCAAAATGATAAGTATGTAAGCTTGTGTTTATATTGTTAATATGCCAAATAAATAAATAAATAAAAAGGATCAGGGCAGAGATTCCCAAATTGCGTAGTAAATAGTCATCCGGGTTCCGTCAAAATTATTTTAAATAGCGGCAACAATATATATATATATATATATATATATATATATATATATATATATATATATATATATATATATATATATATATATTATTCATAAATCGATGAAATTTACTAATAGATTGCGTATAAACTTTATTTTGGCAAATGTTTTACAAGTTGATTTCTGGCATTTCTTAACTATAAGAGGTAGAAACTTTTAACTTTCCATGCTGATAGATCATGCTAAATACTCTTTAGAAAAAATATTTTCAACGAAATCGGACAATAACTTTGAAGTAATTTGAAAAAATCCATTGCGCGTTGATATAGTCTCTGAACCATCTTTAGATATGTCCTGACATTCTTGTTTATCATAACGTCTATAATTGAAGATTGATTGACTTAAAAGTTAAAACTTGGCTAATTGCACCTTGCATAAACTTTATCAATGTGTTTCGCCTTGAAAGAAGATAAGTGCTGAAATCACCTATTAGCTGATTATTGACGCATGTATATTTACAAAGGCTGGAAGCCACTTTTGCTTTTTTTCTTTGTAGATATTTCACATTGCACTACACGCACTTCGGTTTATCAAAGGTCGCTTACAAGGCTGTATTCGACTGCATATACAGTTATTTATTAAAAAAAAATAACAAAAGTAGTAATTACTTATAATAGATGAAGGTAGATTACGGTTGGCATTACGGTCAAAGTGAGGGCTGAAATAATATTAATAGACCTACGGCCTACCACACGAATAATAATTATTTTATTTCTTAAACATACATTTTGATTTTTAAATTGATTTTTTACTTCGACAATATGAGCCATTAGAACAAAGGGCTGCTATATTAAAAAAATTTTAAAAACTTCACTATCTCTAATAGATTTAGATTTAAAATAAAATTTACCCGCTAAAAAACTTCTTCTCAAAAACAATGGACAATGGAGGTAGATACAGTTCCGACTCCATTACATGTATAGTACAACTTTTTACAAATCCTCCTACCAGTCTCATGGCTTGATTCTGTATTTGATCTAATTTGGTGGATGATTATAAATGGATGTTACATTTAGTACTAGTGTCATACAAAAAACTGGCATAATCGAGTCGACTGCGAATTAAGGCGAATAAATGTAATTGATGTTCTCCCCACGAAGTACCGGCTAGGACTTTGAAAACGTTTAATTTCTTTAACGATATTTCCCACAGCTGCTTCACATGAAATTTCCAATTTATCTCTAAATATAATCCTAAATATCTAATAACAATAACATTTTCTAAATTGACCTCTTTTACTACTAAATTGATAGTCTGCCTATGTGTATCCCTCGAAAACAAACATACCTTACTTTTTAATGGAGACAAATCTAAACCAATTTCTTCTAACATTTTTATCATTTTATCTAATGCACTTTGAATAGTCATGAACCGCAAAACCGCAATTTATTCCCATTATATAAAGCACAAAGTCATCGGCATACTGCGATAAAATTCCTTATTTATATTCTTACAAATTTCACGCAATATTCATTGAATACAATTGGTGACATTGGATCAACAAGGTCTTTTCTTTCGCGGTGAACCCAATTTGAACCTCTGATACAAAAAGAACTAAATCATCCAAAACGTTCGACGGAAACCTACTATATTACATAAAAACTAATTATTATGTTCACAGAACCACACGAGGCGAGGTTATAATGTTATGTAATATTTTACAAATACACGAGATCAACGTATAGACACGAGATATATTGCTCGGATCTCTTCCTGATTTCGGTATAGGAATCACAGGATACGGAATATACGGAAATAAAGAATACGGAAGCTTATTATAGGGTCAAATATTATAGAGTGTGCGATCGTCATATTATTGACGATCGCACACCCTATAATATTTGACCCTATAATAAGCTTTAACACACAAACGTTCTTTAACTACTTTTTTATAAATTTATTAATAGACAGATTTTAAATGTTCTCTGGGATTATATTGTATAGGCGTATACATTGACCTTTAAAAGATTTATTAATATCTTCTTCAGAAATTTCACTAATTTTTCTGACTGCAGTACTGAGTCTATCTGCAAGATTATCAATATGAGGACCCCACTGTAATTTACTATCTAGTGTTATACCTAGAAACACAGTGGTGTCCACTAAGTTCATTTTCTCATCATTTAATAGTATATTGGTTTATACTTACCTAACATTGGGTAAAGTAAACTTTAAACATTTTGTTTTATTTGAATTTAAAAGTAAATTATTAACATTAAATCAATGTACTATTTTCGAAAGAGCGCTATTTACCTCGTCGTAATTTGACTGTTGTCACTTTACACTAAAAATTTGTGAAGTGTCATCGGCAAAAAGTGCTATCTCATTATCATTATCTTCAACTAGATAAAGCAAGTTATTTATATAGAAGAAAAAAAGAAATGGTCCTAAAATGGATCCCTGTGGGACACCTAATTCTATTTTTGGTCCCAGTGGACCTTTTACTATTTATCTCTACCCTTTGAGTTATATTTGTAAGGTAAAAACTCAAAAGGTCCAGTAAAGAGTCCCGTATACCATAGTGGTGCATTCTAAAAAATAAGACCTATACCAGCATCCGTTGTGGATCGACCTTTAGTAAAACCGTATTATGTATATTGTAATAAATTATTTGAATTAAAATAATATACTAATATCTGTCTTAAAATTATTCTTTCAAAAATTTTAGTAAAAGTCGGTAGAATCGATGTAGGCCTGTTAGGTAATTTGTCGGATTAGATTTATTTTCAGCTTTGAATAAGGGTATATCCTTGCTATTCTTCATTAAGTAAGAGAAAACACCACTTTTAAACAATCATTGAAAATCATCGCTAGATAAGGAGCTACTATGTCAATTATTGATTTAATAATTTTTGTACACTTACCCCGGAGATCAGCAGTATTTTTAATATTCAACAACTTAAATGTAGTAATAGTGTCTCTGGAGTCAATTTTTTTAAACTTAAAATTGACATCACATTCCTTTACACTGTCTCTGAGTAGCTTTACAGCAGCTGCAAGTGAGGAATTTAATTTTTTTGTAGTTGAGACCCGAATGTCAGCAAAAATTTTTTCGAAGACCGTCGCAACTTTTAGATCAGTAGTAATCTTTTTATTTTCAAAATCGGAGCTATGACAGGTGACGTTTCCAGTTTTACTTGCATATCACCTTCCACGTAGTTCTAATTTTATTGTTCGAATGTTTAATGTTATTCTTTATATAAAGAGCCTTAGCAGCTTTACATACTCTTTTGAAAGTTTTTGATAATTTTTAACATACGCTTTAAAGGTTTCACTATTATTAATACATTTTTCATCATATAATTCGTATAATATTTGCCTGCTTATTTTAAATCCTGCAGTTGCCCATTCAATAAAGCTACTTTTTCTATTATTAAGTCTAAGCGTTTTAGAAGTAAATACTGAATTAAATTAGGTTCTTATTATCTTAAATAATTTGTTAAATGCTTCATCTGAGCTATTTGACAACATCTAACAATTGAATATTTGAATTTAATTCACTTCTATTTTTTTTTTAATTCTTTATTTATGGAGATTAGTCATAATTGCCTATGCCACTCCATTAGACCAACGATTACAATAATTACAATTATAATATAATTACGTACTAACTACTTCATACGTCACTAATTATAATCTATTTTACGTCGATTTAGACCTTTATTGACCATTTTATACACTTCTATAGCTTGTTCAGACAGGGGATACGCTAAAATGCAGTTACAAGTTCCAATATTCATAAAATCGTCAATTTTTCTCACAACCTGAAATCTACTGCCTTCGTTACGGACATATTCCAACATTATATGAAAAACGTCTTTTATCAGTCCACATTACGAACAAAGAGGAGAAGCTACTTTTCTCATCAAATGTCCAAATTTATTCAGGGGAATGTGTCCAGAACGAAGTCTAAATGCAATTATTAACATATTTCTATTTAAATTAACATCTGCAAACCACGGTAATTTCCATTATTCATTTTGTAGTGTTCGGTACCATATGCCCTTCTCCACTGATCTTTCGTCAAAATGCACTTTCCACAGAAGGTAACAGTGTAGCTTAACTAGATTTATACTGTCAGAGAAGAAAGACAGAAAGTCCCTAATTACGCCATCAACAGAAGCTTCTTTTGCAAGGCCATCTACCCTTTCGTTCTTCTCTAAGCCAATATGAGAAGGGATCCATTGTAGGATTACTTCTTTTGACAGGGCCTTAATTTCAAATATTAGCTTTATCATATCGTAGGCAATCAGTGTGCCTCTTAAGTAAGAGGTGCACCGAGCCACGTGTTGAAGGTGTAGCGGGCTACGACCTCTTGATTTGTATGTCCTTCTTACGCTTGAGTGGTGATGATAATAATACAGCAACAATTCTTATATTCTCATTTATTGGTGCTTAACACATATGCGTATTACATATGAGATATGTCTAACACAAATACGTCTACAGTCTACACTGAGTATAGCCTTCTAGATAAACGAAATACTACTAAGTAAATAGGCTTTACTCGTGACATCTGTCAATATGACTTGACACTTACATTTTCTAAAACTACCGTTGTCATTATGCAACAGAAGGGAACTTTTTAAGTCAGATAAAATTACAAATTTATTATAATCTATAGATTTTATATAATAAAGAGATTCTAAAATAGATATTAATTCTAAAAACATGATAGACATCTTATCACAGATTTTAAATTTCATGTGATTATCAGTTTGAAGATCGAAAAATGCTGCACCCATGGATCCTTGCGGTGATGCTATCTCTTTGGAAGCGTCCGTGAACATCTTGTAGTGTGAGGAATAACGTTCTTCTATGTACGCGGTATACGTGTTTGAGACTTATCATATTATACTCCTTTTTAGCCCTATTTATACCTTCAATATAGACATTTATTACGTCACTTAATTTATACCAACTTATCCAGTAGTGGCATGTATAGATATGTAGACACTCTGCCGCATGAGTTTTCATATGTTTGAATTTTAACGTACGTTTCATAAGTGTGTTTAGTTCATTTAGGACGTTTATTGTTTCATTATTTAATATTGACATAGATCTCAAAAATAAATTCCAGCAAGGAATAATCGACGAATCTGTAAAGGTTGCACACACAGCTCGCACTCCATTACGTGTAGTTACTTATTGTACTACATACGTACTACTTACGTTATTGTACTTTTGACAAATCCACCTATTACACGCAAAGCCTGGTTTTGTAACTTGTCTAACTTAATTAAATTTGATTTACTAGCGTTATTTTATTAAAAACTTCCAAAATCTAATCGTGGACACCCCAGCCCGATCCAGCTAATATTTTTAAAATATTCAAAAATGTATGCGCCTTTTCGATTAGTGTATTAATGTGTTTTGTCCATCTCAAGGATCGATCAAGCTCCATGTCTAAATATCTCACGTAAGACACCGCCGTTAATGGCATGTCACGAGTGAAAATACGAACACTGTTTATGTTTTGGCCCTTTTTAAAAGTGCATATTTTGCTTTTTGTAGAAGACACGCTGAGACCTAAATGTTCTAATAATTAAATCAAAATATCTAAAGAACTTTGTATCGAACAACGAGCGGAATCTAAATTTCTATTAATCGCGTATAGCGCGAAGTCGTCAGCATATTGTGCAGCAAATACGTTTCGAACTGCCTTACAAATAGGATGAGTCGCGACGTTAAATAATAACGGCGATAAAGGATCACCTTGTGCGAGACCTTGAGCAGTACATTAACAAACAAAAGTATCCCCTTATCTTATTTTTATGTTCCTGGTGATTAGAAAATTCCACAAATATTCACATATTTTTAAACCAACACCAGTTTCATCTAAGACTTTGAGAAGTGAGCATATATTTATATTATTGTACGCGTTATCCAGGAAGCACGCAAGAATGGTTAAATCCTTAGAAAAACCTGATTGTATCCTTGTAACCAATCTGACCAAACTGACAAGACATGATTTTGATTTTCTAAAACCTACGGTTTCAGCTGCAAATATACTCTTTTTTCCAAGTACCACTCTAATCTTCGGAATCGAAATCGAAATCTAAAGACGGATCTCGGCTTGGTTTGGGAATCGGAATAACGTAAATATCTCGCCATTGAAGAGGTATGAAACTTGTAGAAAGAAAATTATGAAATAAATAAAGTAATTTTTTTTACCATCAATAGGAAGTCGTTATAACATAGAAAAAGATATACTATCACAGCCCGGGGCGGTGTCTTTGGCTTTAATACATGATTCCAATTCGTGTAAAGTTATGGCACATTCTAGTTTTAAATTTACCGAATTAATTAATGGCTTAGGAGGAGAGACATATGCAGGACACAGATTATTTACATTTATCTTCATCGACAAAACTATTCTGAACTTTATTACCTTTATACCACTTCATCTTTCTCCACATTTCTGTAGCAGATATAGATTCGTCAACAGAATTACAAAATTGTTTCCAACTGTTGGACGCGGCTTTTTTTATTAGGTTTTGCGATTCTCTGACACAGTCTTTAAAAATTATCAAGTTTGAGGGGGAGGGATTTTTCCTAAATTTTGATAGGGCTAATCTTCTTTTAGCTACTGAATGAGACAAGGTAGGGTTCCAATAGAATTTAGGGGAAAACTTACTAGATGGATTAAAATTAATTTTAATTTTAGGGATATATATATCTGCGGCTGTATTAATATGGTCTAAAAAATTATCGTATAGGAATTGTGGATCACCAGATAAATCGAAATGTAAAAAACATTCTTCGAGGTAAGATTTATAACCTTCCCAGTCAGCATACTTGAAGTTGCGTTTAATTAATAAAGAAGGATAAAATACGTTACTAGAAGAAAGCTTGATGACGAGATGATCGCTTCCTAGAGTTTCGTTAGTTACCTGTCAATTAAAATTACATGATATATCGGAAGTACAAAAGGAAATATCACTTTGTTGCAAATTGCCTGCTACTAATTTTATATTAAACTACCGTCGTTTAAGGATACTAAATTACTGTAAGCCACAGAATCATAAATTTGGGATCCTCTGACATATTATGTTTTATGCGACCACGTAAAATGGTGTGCATTAAAGTCTCCCAAAATCAAGGCTCTGCAGCTAAATTTACTAAAAATATCATCCCAATCCGATCGTCGAGTTTGTACCCACTGAGGACAGTAGATAGCAAGTATATTTTCAATATTTTCACAATTAAAAACCCTAACGTGTAATATCTGTATCTCTAGATTAGAATTAACTAAATTGCAAACCTGAGCTCTGACAGATTTATGTTTAAGGATACAAATACCCCCATAATTATCCTGATGGTCATATCTAAATATATTATAATTACTAATTTTAAATTGACTATTTGGATCCAACCAGGTTTCACTAATTACAGCTATAAGGATTTTGCTTTTAATTAATAAATGTTCAAACACTGTTTTGGTCTTAAACTTTGAGCGTTCCACTGCAACACATTAATCTCAGCAGTATTGACATTATTATAATTAGCTATTTGAAGAATTAAAACTTAAATTTAATATCTTATTAAGTAATGTCATATCAGTAAAATTATCTATGAAAGCAGATACGCAAAAATCCACACAAAGACTAATAACACTTTTAATTTTTTTAGAACACCAATCTTTTACAGTCTTATGTCTTTAATTCTGTCTATTAAAGAACTCAATGACCTAATATTCTCGCTAGACTCTGCTGTATCACCTATGTTGTCACATTCGTCTGATCCGGTGTTATCAACGACAGTACCTCCGTTTGTGGTAATGTCACGGCGCCGGTGGCTGCCAATGTTGCCATCTGTCACCACTGTGTCATCAATACTTGTACACACCCCGGCGATCGCGGAACTCGCGTCATCAGCTCCACTGTGCGATGGCAATACCGATGACTCATCTATAAACGTTGCTTGTTCAGGTGAATAGGGCTGTTTCCGCTTTGTAGGCTCTTGTACCACACGCGCACATTCTTGAGCCGCGTCTGGTAGTCTTGTTTGCTTATTCAGAGCTGATGCGTATGAAGTTAAAATCGGTGAATTTGGTTGATGTATATAATTATTTATCGCGACGTTATTATCGGAAAATTGAGGAACAGGACGTGGTGAAAAAGGTGGCACATACATAGATACTGCTCGCTTATAAAATTAAATTCTACCATCAGCTCCCGAATTTTCTTTTCTTTTAAGTAAACTGGACAGGATTTAAATAAAGACATATGATTACCTTTACAGTTTATGCACTTGAAAGTTGTAGCCACGCAGTTGGGGTGATTTTTACCGCATTTGGGACAAAATATTATTATTGAAGGGCATAGTTTAACTGTGTGTCCTAAACGCCAACATCGAGAACATTGTGTTACGGGGAAAACAAACGGTTCCACAGCAACTCTCAAATTAAATCTCAATATTAGCAACTCTCAATCTCAAATTGGCATCCATCATTACAATTTTTAATGCATTCCAAAAGTCCAGAATCGGGTATACCTATATCAATATATCTTATGATGCCATATTACACATTAACTTCATAAGTCTTTTGAATTCTCCACTCTTTTTCCTTAAAGGGCATTGGCATGAAATCAATTTTTCTGCATGAGTTTCGTCTTCGAAGCTTACAATAACTTTAAAAGCATTGACATATTTAACATTATGAATTCCTACTATGTTTTCCGCAAGAAATAATCTGGCCAATGCAAACTGTTTTGGTAATATAAAAATACTTATATTTATCTTCTCAGTTTTTCGCTTTTTCCCCTTCTAACTTCTGTCCAATCCTCCTCTTGAATCATCCTGTTATTTTCTATATTGTGTAAATTCTCCTCATAATTAAATTGGTGCAAATCGTCTACTATGATATCTTCTACATTAATACTATCACCTCCCATACTATTATTGTCCACTATCTCCTCGTCCTCTTGAGCTAAAATTTCAGTCATCTTGCATAAGGATCAGCCTCAAAGGACACGATAACATGCGGCGGCGATAACCGCTATTCGAATCCTAAACAACGCGCAATGCAACGAATGCAACACGTCTTTGCCACTCAGTGAGGGAATAGACACTGACTTCTAAATTTCTCAATACGATTTGTATTAACGGGACCAAACACATGCTTGTCCTTGATGTTACTGTCACTAATGACATTAATAGAAGCTTACTGTCCTCGACGATCGGAGCTGAGCTTATTAATTATTTCCTTTTTACTTGGAGTATATATTAGTGTATATATTGTCAATACAAGTGTACCTATCACACACTCTTGTCGGTTCATGAAACAAATTAAAAAGATCATACGATTTTAGAAGTGGTTGTATCCAAACTATTGCAGAAAGATTTGAAATAATCTATTCGGGCTTTTCTTATATGCCGTTCTGCATCAGCGACATTTTGTTTATGAATTGTAAAATTTGAGGGGGTCGGATTTCTTCTGAAATTTGCTAAGGCACACCTTCGCTCAGCTACTACACGAGACAATAGTGGATAGCAGTAGTGATTAGGGGTAAAAATAGTAGCTGGTAAGTTACAAACCTTGGTATTAGGTATGGCCTTTTCCGCTGCATTATTAATAATAATATTCAATAATTTATCATAGTATTCTTGAATATTAAGTTCTGTATTTATACTGAAAGAAGTTTGTTTTATAAAATATTTATAGTTACACCAATTAGCACTTCTAAAATTAGGTACATTTTTTACTTTCAGAATTATTCAAACATTGTACGTCTACCGAAAAAGATATTATAAGATGATCATTGATCACTATTCAGACTTTCATTAGAAACTGACGATCTAAAACGTAATGCAATATCGGATGAAGCAAAGGTTATATAAGGAGAACTACTTTGAACATTATTATTTACCATTTTAACTCTTGTATTTTGTCCAGTATTTAGCGATACGAAATTAAAATCACTAATAGCATTAAATATTTGTGATTCTCTACTATGTAATTTACACGACCAATTTGGCCGTTAAAATTGCCTGCGATGATGGTTCTATCAGACCACTTAGAAAAAAAAAAGCATTCTCCAATCGTCCGTATTTGTATTTATGTTAGGCGGACAATAAACCGCTATACTATTATTTAGAAAACTACAATCGATTATTTTTACCCCTAACAGCTGAATTCTGTAATTAGTCAATGAAACAGTAAACTTTTGGGATTTTATTGACTTATGTGTGTACTATATTGCAATTTCACCAAAGGAGTCGTCCCTGTCCTATCTGCATATATTATGCGACACGATTTTCAGTAGACTACCAGGCTTAAGCCAAATTTCTGATAATATACCTATATGCACTTTCTCTTGTTATAAAAGATTATCTAAGCACGTGGACTTTGTTCCTTATTCTCTGCGTATTCCACTGCAGTATTTTAGAGGAAAGTCACCAAATATGGAATACCATTTTTTTTTTGGGATATAAAAGAAACTTCATATAAATTAAATCAGTTTAATGTTTTTACTAATCAGTCATACATTTATATGTAGTAATTAACAGCCTTTAATCAAATATACTAGTTATCATATTAAAATCTAACACAAAAAACAATATCACAAATGAGTAACCAAATATGGAATAGGTACCCATATATGGAATATAAGCATAAATCAACATAACAATAACAAAAATGGACATTAATATCTTTGAGATCAATTAAATGAATATAACATATTGTGATCAATGAAAGAAGTTACATAATTACTTGCAAAAGTCACAGATCCAAGTATTGATACTTGAGTTTGAACTCTGGACCAGCACAATCATAATGTGCCCAGAGCCCACACATCAATCATTTAATCCAGCTTTCTCCACTTTTCCATGGAAAAAAGTCTTGAACAGAACATACATTCTGCATCAGCAGAGTCAGGAGGTACTTGGTCCATCAACTCATCATGTTCACTACCTTCATCAAACTGGATAACGTCTAGTTCCTCAGAGTCTTCTTCTTCACTATCATCCTTATTTTTCTTCGTTTGTTTGTATCTCTTCGCAGTTTTCTTCTTATTCTTTGTCTTGACTAGTTTACTTTCTTTTTCTTGTCTCTTCATATTTTTATTTTCTAAATCATTTTTGTAGGGAGAAGATGTTATGACTGCTGCTACAGCAGCTTTTCTTCCTCTGCTAGACACTTTTCTTGGTTTCTCTGGCACTGGACTTATGGCATGCGGAGACACCAGACCCAAACTGCTGCGATTAAGCCCAGAAGTCGAAGGAGCAGGTTCAGGTTGCAAATTAGCAGTTGTTTGTGGTGCAGGTATTTCTACCAAAACTTGACCAGTTTCAGATCTTGATTCCAGCGGAGGGATATTGGTTGTACAACCGTCTATTACAGCATTTTGTTGCGCAGCAATAAAGTCCACACTACTGAAGACATTTTTATTTAAAGGCCAAAATCCAGTGACTTTGAACCCGTTGGCAGCAATTTCGCCTGTTTGTACTTTCAAATAGGATTTGCCAAACAGGTCCACAATATCATATGGACTTAGAGGTCTGTTGTTGTCTCTAACCCACTATAGTATGTTTTTAAAGGCCCCATGAAAGTCTTATCTAACGGCTGCAATTTATGAGTCGTCTGAGGAGGTAACGAAACTATTTCCACGTTATTTTCCCTAGCAATATCTATTATATTGTGAGTATGACTATAATATCCATCTAGTATCAGTAAAACCCTCGATTCAGGAGTCGGGTTGGTGTGTTGAATAAAGTGCTTGAACCAGTCTGTAAAGATGTTCATTTGTATCCACACTAATGGATGTGCAACTCCGACTGATCCCGGAGGACAGCCTCTCATTAGCTGAGCACTCATATTTTTTCTGGGAAAAATAATGAACGGTGGCACAAAATGACCAGTAGCATTCATGCAAACAACTATTGTCATCAGAGAACCACTTTCTGCTGAAGTCAGTGCAGCTACCTGGCGTTTACCTTTGTGGCCGATGATTTGTGGTATCTTACTTTGTACTATTGTGAGGCCTGATTCATCCACGTTGTAAATACGATTTGGTGGATAGTTATTTTTAGTGTAAAGCTCTTCAAGGAGGTTGAAAAAGGCTTCCACTTTTTGTTGATCAAATCCAAATGAGTCCAGTTGGTCTTCTTATTGAAAGTTTATTTTTATGACGATTTAAAAATAACTTTAACCACTTTTTTCCAGCCATTACTAATTCACCGAAGGGATTCTGCAAATTGTTCGCTTTGCTAGCATGAACGCTATACGGCGAAGATCAGTTCTTGTTAAACCGTGAAACTTGCTCTCCATTATTAGTATGTATTCTACTAGCTGACGTTCAAGTTCGGAGCCCAAGATAGTTTTTTGTCCTAATGTAGTAGCTGCTGCCACTTCTGGAGACTGTTCATCTTTTTGGCAGAGACGAAATAAAGTTGTCCTAGGCACTTGAAAATGCTGTGCCGCTTTCAAATACCCCATTTTCTTTTCCCGGACGAATTTTATAGCTTGTGCCATTTTTTCTTCATCCCAAGTTTTTCGTTTGGTTGATTGTGAACCGGACATTCTAAAAACAAATATTACATATTATATTTTTTAAGAAATAATAGCAAGTATCTATCATATGAAATATTAAGACCTAATTATGGAATATTCCATAATTAGACACCAAAGACTGTCCATATTTGGAATTTTATACTAGTTCATACTCTTCTAAATATTTTTTCAAGTCACAATATTTTATTGACAAAAGATCACAAAATGGTGAAATAAACATAATACCGATATACTAAATAGAATAACACTTATGTATACAAACATAACAGCTGGTAATACTCATTTATTACTTACCTTTAAAATTTTCTGCACGACAACAAAACAAAACACGCCTGCCACACGTGAAGCGTTCGCGCAACTGACTCGATGGTGTGAGTGCGATAGTTAGTAGACCGAATGAAACAGAAGATGGTCGAGTGTTGCGTTTCATACTTATAGTCTTAGAGAAATGAAGGTATTCCATATTAGGATACTATTTCATTTTTGGTGACTTTCCTCTAATATTAACAACTTGATCCATTAAATGAATTACAATTTAAAAATTCAACAATACATTGTAAAACTTGAATTTTAAACAAGTACTCCGCTTTTGTTATCCTAAACCATTCTAATAAACTTTTAATAGAACTACGAATTTTCTCCATAACTTAAAACTAAACTTAATACTTAATTAAACTTAATTCTTGTAAAAATAATACATTTTTTAAACGCGTAAGTAACTCATTTGTATGAGACTCGTTATCAGAACTACCTATTCATTCCTTGCCTAGCATCTGTGTGTGTATTGCGTACTCGCCGCTGCCGCATGCGAGAAGCCCGCTCTAGACTCGCCAGTACTCTCCAAGGCATGCTCACGCGAGTACGATTTTTCATTAGTTTTGTCATTTATGTTCGAAGACGATCTTTTATGCGTTGTTTTAGCACGTAATTGTGGAAAATTGGTTAGTATTGGTGTATAAACATGTTTTGATCCCTATTTGTTGTCTGATTGTAAATAATCAAAACTGTTACATGAGCTTTAAACTGTCAGTTTGAGTGTTAATACTCGATCTCGCATCAATACATTCTGTCTCTGGCCGCATATACATACTGCATGCAACGCGATATGAACAATTATATTCAGCCATCAGCTCACGAATGATATTTTCTTTCAAAAATAATGGACATGCCTTGCTTAGTGCCATATAGCTACCTAAACAACTGAAACATTTACCTATATCTAGTAACTTCACAGTTTTCATTAAAGTTTCCACATCCAGGACAGATATTTTTTTAAGCACCACACAATGTTTTTGTATGCCCGAACTTCCAGCACCTGGAGCATTGTGTGACCGGGAAAATATAGGGCTCAACTTTAGATTGCAGCATATTTATAAATACATGAGATGGAAGTTGTGAGCTGATAAATCCAATACGAGCAGACTCACTTGGTACCCAGTTGCTTCTTCATTTCGTCTCATTAAACGCTTAAAGAATTTAATTTTAATATCATTAGGGCATGTGATTAGCTGAAGAGCTTCTTCATCTTCTATATCTAAGTTGGCATTTCTTAAGATATCGTGTGTAACATTTATGTCACCTGCACGATACACCATCCAACCTTTAGTTTTTAATTCCTGGCAAACTTACAAGCTTTTCTGCTTCATTTATAATAAGTAATTCCAGAACGATTTTATAATATCCAATATATTTAACTTTCTTTATATCTTTAAAGCTTAAACTTGACTATGGATTATTTGATATTATTCGTACAATACGATTTTAAGAGTAGGTAATACGTGTGCTGTGTAGGTATTCTTCAATGATGTTTTTTTTTTTTTCAAAATTTAACATAAGTATATAACTCTAACGGATAAGCTATACAATGTTTTGTCCTTGTCTGTCAAGCTACTTTTATAACATTGGGTGCAACACAACATATAATTTCGTATTAATCTACACGACTATTTAAAGCTTAAATTTATTCTGAAACTATCACAGTTCAAATTCCATGTGTAGGTATAATCTAAATAACTCGTGCAGCTGTTTAAACTGTTACCAGCAGGCAATCCGCCAAGACTTAGATGCTATCTATTTCCATAAATATTTTTTGAAATCACGTGTTCACGATTGATCCTAAAACGAGCAATTCTTGCGTAAATTTGCATCGCGAAATGGAATACATACTTAAATTATGTTTTTACCCAACTACGGCGAAGCCAAAAGGAAGGGTAATGATTTTAGCAGTCTATGTATGTATGTATGTATGATTGTTCCCTCGTAGCGTCTAAACTACTGGTTAAATTTTCATAAATGGGGTGTCAATAGATTTGTAATGATGCCGCGGGTAACATAGGCTACATAATTTTTTTTCAAAATTTTGTGTTCCGAAAATTGAACCTCAGATTCTAACATCTAAAAATATTAAACCGTGATAATCATCGCGTGTTTGGTATCAAAAGAAAGGTTTTGGCAAGCACACCACATATATTTTATTTAATTTTCTTTATTAGGGACAACAAACAGTGTTCAAAATAAAACTTAAAAACTAGTGCTTGCATAATATAACATAATATTTATAGTGACACCAACACCGTTATCCACAGATTAAAACCAGTATGTAACTCAAAATTTGTGTATGAGTGTGTGTGCTTATGTATGTGTTTTTGTGTAAGTGTGTATGGGGTGAGTAGCATCCTAGCCCTATGACCAAGGTCATGGAATCAGTATATTGATTACCACTAGGGTGCATGTGTGAATATTAGTATGTTAGGTATGTGTGTTACCCTAGACTAAACATAATGTTATGTTAATACATTTATTCAAAAGTTCTAACTCTGTATTGTCGAATATAACATATTGTTTATAGTGACACAAACGCCTTTATCCACAGATTGTAATGATTACAATCTGTGTGTCAATATTAGTATATATGAGTGTATGTGTTACCCTAGATTAAACATAATATGTTTATACATTTATTTATAAATTCTATCTTTGTATTGTCGAAATACTCAAACAAAACCTCAACCGATCCAGACTCACCCTCCAACCCAACAGTCGGGGCCAAAGAAGATGCTATCAATACACTAAGAAAAACTCGGGCAATCTCAGTCAAGCAGGCGCAAGCGCCACCATAGTGACCCCCATGAGATAACACTACTACTTATGTCAACATTAATCGTCTTCTAAAACGCGTGGAAATCACAACAACACCTACACCCACCTAAACCAGGCCACCCGTAGAACGCGGAGGTGAAGTCGAAAAAATGATACCGAAATAAAGAATAAAATCGAAAATTATGTAACGTAAACAAATTGGAATTAATTAGTAACTCAAATTAAAAATAGAAAATAAAGAAGTGTAAATAAAACTCTTACAGAGGTGTAAACAAATATAGAAAGTAACAGGATGGTAATGAACGGAAATGCGTTTAAATAGCCATATAAAATATACTTAAATAATTAAATAGTGAGAAGTAAATGTGTAAAAGCAAGAATGTTAAATTAAGACAGTGAAAACAAGATGGTAAAGATAATAGAATTGAATTGTAATTAGAAAATAAAATTAATGTAATAAAATAAAATGTGAAAATCGACAAGTAAACATATACTTAAACAAAAATAAAATATAAGTAAAAGAAAATAAGATAGTAGAAGAAAAACTGTAATAGTAGACATGTAGATTAGAATGTAGAATTGTGGAATTAAAATAAGCAGAGACAGGAAAGAAAGTAAGAATGGATATAGAAAATAAGAGCAATGTAAAGAAACAAAATGTGGAACTGAGTAGTAATATAATGTAAGAAAGTAGAAGGAAATTGGGATTGCAAGATAAATTTAATGTAAAGCATCAAAATGTAACATTGTTTAGTAAATAATAATAAAAACGAATGCAAAAACAGGACAAGTGGAAAATAAGTACAGTAGAAAAACTAAAAATTGTAAATAGAGAATAAATAAAATATACATGTAAAAATTAGATGAAGGTAACAATTGTCCTGACCTCGCTGTTGGGGGAACAAGTAGGCCCAGAAATGGGCCCAAAAAAACCCATGCCACCTGAGCCCCCAATAACTCTAATAACATCCCTTCTGAACCCACGCAACGAGCTATCAAATATGTCTAAATCAGCAAAAACATTGTTAAATATTTCGACAATACATCGGAGTGGAGCGCAAACGCCTGCGTTTGTTCGACTTATACGCTATTATTCGATCCGATAAATAAGACGGCCTCACAGAAAACCGATGGGAAATATCACTTGCGTTGTGCCTCACTGCATGAGGAACATACCGGTGTCCCAAAGTGGGTTACCGGTACCTTCCTTAAAGAGATAAATATCCTGTACCGGTATTTGTAATTTAATATAAATAAGATAGATAATATAGATTAGACCCATGCATGTCACTGACAAACCTGGTAAAGTATTTCGATGTTATCACTATGCCAATAAGGATTCAATAGTGGTACAATGCGGGTTATCCGTACCTTAATTTCAAAGATTGTTGACCATTTTGAAAACTTTTCATAGATATGGTTAAGTTTGCTAATTTAAAAATCGTCAACACAATCTAGATCACAAATAATAGAATAACTGCAGATAATAAGAATAAAGAGTTATAAAGAGTTTATCTATTTATCTATCTATCTAATTCTTATTAGATAGATAGATGATAACACTATATGATGATAACTAATGTAGATGTTAACACTAGCTTTAAGCTACTAGTAACCATAATATTTATATATTGATTTATTAAAGTACTCATTGCCAAGTCACTATTTAATATAATAAGTTATAAAAATATTTTTTTCCACATACGGTTACAATTTTTTTATGAGTAACTAATTAAATGGACTGTCTTGAATTTAACTTGATCTCTACGACATTTCAAATTTTTTTTCAAAGGAAATAATAGGTACTTGGCTTTTTTCATTTAGGTAATGTTTTTTGTGGGATATTATTTAATCAGTTATGATAACAAAATCAATTGTACTATAAAAGTAGGTAAGTACTAAAAAAATAATAACTACTCCAAAACTTAAAATGCTACAAAAAAAAGAAATCTCCCAGGTCATCCCCACCAGGCAGAGTACCTAGAAGGCTCAAAGAGTTTCCTCGCTGGATTGCGATACTTATTCTCTGGGCCAGGTAGGTGCCGGCTCTAATATTATTATTATCGTTCTTAAAATCTAGATATAAATTTAATTACAAGGGTTTTGATTAGGTACTTACTTATTAATATTATTCCAAAAACATGTTCGATTGGGCAACGGAAAAAAACGAAATAAAAAAAAAAGTTTAAAAATCTATAACCCGACTACGTTATAAAAATGGGGTCAAAAAAGGCCGAAACAAGAAAATAATTCAGATAGAAATCCAAAAAAAGCATAGGTACAAAAATGGTCAAGCTAGAACTGTGGTCGCACTCACTAATGGCATCTAAGCGTCAGTTCACACCGAGACGATAAGGCCTCTAGAGAAGTTTCTAGAATCATACCCCAAGATAGATACAGACGGCTGCGATTTGACATAGACTGTGCCGAACCTTATAAAGTTGATGCGACCACGGCTATACTTTGACCATTTTTGCACCTATCCAGAAATCTCTTTTACCTACAACCTGGTTAATTTATCCTCTAGATTGACTTAAAATAACTTCCAAATGCAAATGTTAAACGCTTGAACTTAATTTTAAAATTGATTTTGCATTCTTTACAAAAGTGAGTCGTGGTTCTCTATAATGCATGCATGCTGCAATGCATTTAATAAGGTGTTAATAGATTCGTAATAATAGCCTGAGAGCCATAGGCTATAAATATATTTTCCCGAAAATTGTTAATTATGAGATGAACAACAATTTTAAAATCGGCCTTGGCAAACGCGCCGGCGTTCGTCACCACTCTAGAATCTACGTCATTTTTGGCGCGACTCTATCACTAAAATAATTATTATTATTTCTGAATGAAAAATTTACTCCATCGATTTATATGACAATGTATAAATAAACATACTCGCCAGGTATTACTTAATAACAGCTTAAAAACAAAGTGACTATAGAAACTGGAAAGCTTTTCCATTTTTCCAGAGGTATGCGTAGGTACCTAGTTACAGAATACTCTGCTATCTGTGTGTAGTAGTATTTGGCTGGTGTACTTCGTACTGTGAGTTATGTTAGTAGAATCCAAAATAGTTGTTTTCAAGATAGATAGAAATTGACAATATTTTGCATGTGTTTGTGGAAATATTGGAAAGCTTATGGATTTTTGGTTGCCTTATCGATTCGATTCCTAATGATATGAAAATTTGTGGTTATTCTTTACATAGAGGAAATGTTATGCGGCATCAAATAGCTCGTATTTAGTTATAAGAAGATGAACATTTTGGCATGTAGTCTTCATACAAACACTTAATTATATTTCTGACAGAAACTGATGTTTGGACACGGGACATTCACAGTCATCCAACTATGTGCATGCCAAAATTATTAGCAAGTACCTATGTAATTATAAGAATATTTATGTGATTACTTTAACTAGTAACTACCCTGGGCCTGGAATGAATGATATCAAAGTACATAACATTACCAAATTAAAAAGAGTGGTTATCTGATAATCATTAAATTTCCTCGACTGTGTACAGGCAGGCAGTTTCCGTAAAAAAAATTCACTTGTGTGATAGATTTCAATATTGATAATGACGGTTTTATGATTCTTATTATACTATAATTGACGGCTTTAGCATATATAGCATACATAAGAGCGGCTTTATAAATTGTATTGTATCTAATGTTGGTTTAATGCTCTAAAGTATCTAATATAATAATAATAGAAAACATAGAAGACACAATAGCAACTATCGCAAATAAATCAGAAATTAAGTGTAATTAGTAGACGTAAGACTGTGGAGGAGTATTCGTATAGTGGACTGTGGAGTATAAATAAAATAAGACTAAAATAAACTTTATAACAGCAAAAACAGAAAAACAGTGCTTACAAATAGGTATAATCACAAACAGTTTTTTTTCCTTTATTTTTGGTGTACAATTAAACAAAAATTAAGATTAGCTGTAGCTCTCACACTAGGATATCCTGTGTTGTGAGAGCTCTCATTGTGAGGTTTGGTGCGATTTGAACAAAAAGCTTAACCTCGGTACTACCACCATGATAAAATAATTAATTAAAAGTTAAAATAATTAAAATAACAAATTATATTATATGATAAGTAGTTAGATATTATTAAAAGTTAAAACATAAAAACTAAAAATGTAATTATAGTATATATATGTATTTGTGTATAAGTGTAGGTAATAATGGTACCTATATAAAATGTTTCGGAATAGTAAGTGTACTTAATAATTTAAGATTTAAAATCTGTACATATAATTTGTAGAATAAAATAAAATAGGGAGGGGTTGCCGTTTTGAGTCTGAAAGTGTTCAGAAATACAGGTCTCAGAAGTTTAGAATCTTCTCCGTAGCGTCGTTATCCAGAGATTTTATGTAATTTGTAACCATAACTTTAGCTTTTGTAAGGTACAGTTTTTAATGTTGCATATGGAACATATTTGATTGTACATATAAATACCAATAAAGGGGTTGAAACGTTTAGCGAAAGTGCTTCTTGTCTCGCGAATCTTGCGAATTCCGAATGTGCTTAGAGTCACATTCGAAATTCGAAAGATGCGTCTAGTGAAGAGTGTGGTTTGGACTTTTGAACCCAAGAAACCTTTGTGAGATAATTTGTTATTTTTTTTTATTAGAGTTAACAAACAGTAACCATAGTACATTTTACCGAATATTTTAAATATTTAATACTTAATACTACGGTACCAACATCGTTAACTACAGATTACTTAACTTAGCTAGTTTTTATAGTACACTCAGTTTAGGAACAGATGTGGTCTATATGTATAATTATTATTACATCATAATATATTGAAGTAGGTAACTGTGGGAAGCTAGGTAGGTTATGTAAAGATAATTTTTAGGTTCGTAGGTAGGAAGGAATTGTGAGGTCGGTGGGTGAGTAGATTGGCATGCTAAGCATAAATGTATAAAACTATTTCAATACAGATGAGCGTTGCAAATTCAGCTAAAACAATAGCAAACTAGGCGTCCTGTAATATTTTTAGAATTTATTTTTTATATTTTATATTGTTATTTATATTGTTAAATATATCATTGGAGATAAAGTTTTTGTTGTATGTATCAGCAAGTCTATAAAATGGTGAGCGCTTACCAACATTGGTTCGACAAACCGCAGTAACAAAAAATTTATGAGGTCTACGACAATGTGTTTTATTGGGTATTCTATAGTAGATTTTATTATTTAAAGAGGTGCAATCATATCTATTATGATACAGATCATATAGTAATATCATCGTTAGTTAGATTATCGTTAGAACGATTAGATCGTTAGATTCGTCTAGATGTTAGTGAGAGAAGACTGTGCCTATCTAACAAGGCATTGTAAGACTCTCGTGAATGACAACGTCTGTAATGAGTGGGGCGTAGAAATTTCATCTGGACCACTATACTTTTTACTATACGGGTTCCAGATGGCTACAGCGTATTCAAGTTGTGAACGTATGAGTGATTTGTAGATACGAAGGTATGTTGAGGAACGCATAAAACTCTTACACGATACATCTTGTATGCTTTAATTAATTTATCTATATGTAAATCTAGATGCAACTTTTTACCTAGAGTCACTCCAAGGTCCCTAATAGAATTAACTTTTTCTAGTACTTGACTACATAACGTATAACAGAATGTTTACTTGTACTTGTTTATTAGTAACATTGCGTTTTTTTTGTAAAAGATATCGATTTGCATTTATTTAAGCTAAGTAATAATTTGTTTTTATAACAATAAATGGAAAATATATCGAGAGCCTCTTTGAATCTAGTATGGTCTTCAGTGTTTTGTATAATGTGATATATGTATTTTGAGGTCATCCACATACAGTAAAAATTTACAAAACTTAAAACAGTTATGTATTTATAAATGATAAATAAAATGTTATGTCATTTATAAAAAGGATAAACAATAATGGGCCTAAAATTGGACCCCTGGGGCACCCCAGAACTGATAGATACATAGTTAGATTCATGTCCATTAAGCATAACGTTTTGAGTACGATTCGTTATGTATGACTTGAACCAGCGCCACAGGTCCCTCTAATACTTATAAGCAAGTTTTTCAAGGAGTTTTTTATGATCTACTCTGTCAAAGGCTTTTCGAAATTCCGTGTAAACACTATCTATTTGAATGTTATTGTCCAGTCCTTCAAATAAATCTGATACATATTTAACAAATATAACAAATTTGTAGTAGTAGAACGTTGAGATACAAAGCCAAAGCCATGTTGTTCTTCAATAATTATTTTATGTATTGAGGTATAAATATTATTATTAACTAGCCTTTCGAAAAGCTTTGACAGAGTCGGTAAAATTTAAATAGGCCTATAGTTTTCGATATCACTCCTATTACCGCCCTTTTGGACGGGTACAATTCTGGCAGATTTCCATATATATAGTGGCATACATATTGCAGAAGCAGTCTCTTTGAAAAAAAGTGGAGGAATGCCATCTACACTTGCACCCTTGGCAGGATCCAGAGCACGCAATCCTTTGAGTGTTTCTTCCTGTGTTAATTTAATATTACTTATTACTTATATAATATGGTGTTACACAGTACAAAAAGCTGACGGACACTTAGGACACCACCACTCCTTGTAAAAATAGGTGGTAGGAAACCGGAAAGGTTTAGTTAGCAAAAGCTTTAAGAACTGCTCGCTGAGCACGCTCTAAACATATCATGGATGTTTTTCCTGCCCCACCCCATGTACATATACAGTACATGATTAGCGACTGACACAGTGAAAAGTATATAGTCTTCGGCAAAGTAAGTTCGGCAGATCTATCTAACTGTCTTCTAATGTGTATGATTTTTTGTACACGGGCAGATAAATGGGCGATATGTTTAATAAAGTTTAATTTTTGGTCAATGGTTATTTCGAGATATTTAGTTTATGAAAGAGACAGGGTCCGTCACTGCTGTTTTATGAAAGAATATATCAAATTTTATTACTCAGTGTTTAGAGTTAGTAGGTTATTTTCTAACCATGTGCTTACTACAGATGAGCCATGCCTAGCATACGATATCGTCTCTTCCTAACTGTTTCTATGAAAAAGAATAGCAGTATCGTCGGCATAGCAGAGGAGGACAGCGTTTTTGAGAGGAAGGTTGTGAATATAATCCATGTACAGTATGAAAAGAGTGGGTTCCAAAATGCTGCCTTGGGAAACACCGAAATTCACATACCTGACTGAACTTGTATGATCCCCTATGTTTACTTTTTGTGATCTGTTATTCAGATTTAATCACTTAAACCAAGCTAATGTATGCCTTTATTAATAAGTTTTTTTAGTAGAATCGGGACTGAGACGGTATCGAATTCTTTGTCTAAGTCGAGAAAAACCCCAAGACAAGCTCTGTTGCTATCTAAATGTGAGACAACTGTGGATGCCAATAGCTCGACTGCATCTGCTGTGCTTCTTTGTCGTCTAAAGCCAAATTGGTTAGTTGACAAAATATTTTTTGACTCCAGGGATTTTACCAGACGCACGTTAACGATTTTTTCAAGAATTCTGGAAAAAACTTCTAACATTGGTATAGGTATGTAATAATTTGGGTCGTCGCGCAGCCCTGCCTTGTAAATGGGACAGCCTGCAGCTATCTTTCAATCATTGGGAAAATTCAAGATTCGAGAGACTTTTGTTATATATAGATATTAATGGGAAGACTATTTCACTACGAATTTGTTTTATAAGGCTATTTTGGAGTCCGTCAGGCCCTGGAGATTTATCGTTGTCAAGTTGCAATATTACTGTATTAACTTCATTTTTATCAGTTGGTTCCAGAAAAAAAGAGTTACAAGGAGCGTCGTTAAGTTTAACTTAGGAAGCTAGGCGTCGTCAGCGTGGCGTGACTATTTCGTAGACAATTCCCATAACTATTATAACTACTAAGCCTGCAGGTAGGAAAATTATTAAGTCCGTAATCATACTTATTTTAAACTAGCATTAATTTCCCGCGGATTCGCCCGCATGAAATTAGGTTTTAAATTTTCATCCCCTATTTTACCCTACTAGGGTCTGAATTTTAGAAAACGCTGAAATACGTGACTCGTTATTTTTTCCGTACTCAATTTATTCGAAATATCATGCATTATATTCAAGGAAAAAAAACTTTTATCGCCAATTTTACCCCCTTGGGGGTTGAATTTGGAAAAATCCTTCCTTAGTGGATATCATATGAGAAATACGTGTGCAAAATTAACTAGCCTTAAAGGGTTTGGCCTGTGCGTTGATACATCAGTCAATCAGCTCTGCCTTTTATATACCTACATTTATATTATAGACAAAATCCAAGAGGAATGAAAATAAACAACCGCGTCGTGCCAAATGCGCAAACAATGTTAGGAAAAAAATGATTTTCGTTTGTCACATAACTTGCGAACTGAGTTTGGACTGGGTATTATATTGTTTTACATTTGGATCATACCCAAGTGTTATGTTATAACCATGTATTGTACATATAAAAGTGTTACTAAGTCGAAGTTCTGGTTTAACAATTATTTTAAGTTCCCAAAATCAGAGGCGGATCAAGCGTATAAACCTTGTCCGATTTTGGGTCAACGCGTCCTAATCGGACAAGGCTTGATTGTTATATTCCATTTAGGTAAATATATAGATTAACATGAAATAATTCATATTGAACATCTATTTCTGCATCATGCATCATCATCCTAGTATTTTTCACCTTCGACTATTATTTAATAACGTGCATGTTTTGTCGAACATCGATATTTTTGACCCCAATAAAATAAATCGTTTTGTATCAATATTAACGCTACCTAATTAGTAGGAGACATAAATTGCTTATTTGACAGGTCGGTGTCGCAATAAAATCATTAAATCCAGTTTGAACTGGATCTATCTTTCGATATAGACTTAACTATATTACCGTAGCTTTTGAGGACTTAGCACTCACATAATATATTTGGATTTGAGTCTTTGTTATTGAAATGAGCTGTGATTTTATTGAAATATTCCTCGGAATGTCATTATTAACTTTATTATCATATCAACATAATTATATGTTAAAACTTAGGGATAAAGAAATTTCTGAAAGTAAGTGTTATGAGTTCTATTGTGTTGGAGAAGTTCCTCGATTATAGTTTTCTGGTGTTATACATTCGTCATCGTTGCATACATCGTTGCACATTAAATATATGTTATACCTATATTTAATGTGCAACGATGTGTTACGTTTTTGTATAACATGCAAAGTATTTAAAATAATTATTTGTGATTGAATAAAGTGTGCGCTGTAAATTTAGCTGTATTGACATTACTTACGCGTGTGATTATTGATCATGCAGAAATTAGTATTCATTAATGCACAAACAGAAAATATATCTCATGTGCCAATTTTGAAGTAAGAAATTGGTCTATTAAAAGTTGTTTGCAAAAATCTGATAATATTGAGCTAAAGGACATCATACGTTTTTCATACATTTTTGGTCCAAAATTGAAAGTACCGGCCAGAAAAAAAAAGTGGGTTATTCTGATAGAAGTTGTTCGTCTAATCATTTCTAACTATGGCACCAAAGCTGTATCAGCATTGTACTTGATTTTATTTGAGTTCGAAAATTCTATTTTTTCATACATTTTCGAAAAAATAATTAATTTAAAACAAGTGAAGTAGCTTGACAGAACATGACATTTTTGATGAAAAAAATCATTAAAAACCAAACAATTGTTCAGCCATGGATCCTAGTCCCTAGTTAATGTTGGATGGGTAGGGAGGAGTTCTAATAAAAATGAAAATACCTTTTTTTGTATAAGTAAGTAGGTTATTTGTTGTAAGTTAAACAGTAATATCACCATCATCTGGCAGAACAATAATATTTTCTAATCCTAAAGCTGGGGGAACTATAGACAGCATAACTTTGTAGATGCCGAGCATAGCTCATGTACCATATAATACACTTAATATGAGAAGAGCACCCAATCGTTCTTTTTCCAATAATACATGTACAGTAATAGTGGGCGATAGCTCGTCTTCCCGAGAGTGATTTATCTACCACAATATATGTATAATATGTTCTGGCTCTGACATGCCGGGATTGTTCGCCCATGAATCATCCATAAATAATTTCCTTGTTCCTGTAACTCAGTCAGGTGTTTCTCACTCAGATCAATGTTGAGCTCAATTCTAAAGGATCCGTTATCAAGGATGTGTTCCCCGTAATAGCTTCATGCCTGCTTTAATTGATATATGCCAAGAGCGAACAAAAACTCTAGCTCATTCAATCTTGGGAATTCTGAGAACTCTTCCATATCAGCTGTCATCATCCTGAATTGAGCACGTCTGCAGTTGTAATTATGCCGTTCTACGAGTTCTGACAATCTGTTTGGTGTATTATTCCTTTCATGTATAATCTCCAAAATGTCTCTAGCATGTGGGTTGTCCTCAATTAAAACATGAAAGCGATTTAATATGGCTGCCGCGATCCTAAAATAATCAAACATGCTTCTAAGAGCTCTATTATTATAGATGCTACGCAGCAGTCGAAAATCTCGTTTAAATCTTCCGTTGACCACTTCAACTACCCAACGACAAATCGTAATCAGTCTTGATTTGTTAGCCTGTTCTGTGGTTAACTGAGTCTCATTGGGATACTTTGTTTCTGGCATATGTGTTACATAACCACACGATTCGAGATTTGCCACAGAATCGCGGAATCCACGGTCCAAAATAAATATGTCTCCACTTCTATAAAACCAGTGGAATGCACTGTTTTCATTATTTACTAAGCCATTCATTATATCTGCGTCCGAAGCAACTGCGGCGTATGGTCCGATCACGTCGATGATATGTCCATCGCAAGAAACCAAGAGGAAAAGTTTAAGTAGATTTCTATATTTGTGATGGCTATACGATACGCGCTGAAAAAAATAATTGCTACTTTTCTGTAGGTAAACATAAGTGCCATCACAAATAGTGTTTGCTTTCCTTTCGCCTTCTGGACTTGAAGGATTTCCGAACCGATTAGTAGGCAATAAAAAGTTCCGTTGAACCACTTCCTGCCTTGTCATATGATCAAACCCAAGGTTTACCCAAGGTTAAGGGCACTAAATCTTCCAAAAGTGCGTTGCGTCCAATTTGTAACCATCTCTGGAATGTCGTTTCACCGCATTTAAATATATTTGCAAGCCTTGCGTTCGAATCTCCCGTTCTTAACTTAACCAATACTGCGGCCAATATGGTTTTTATTTGTTTATTGCCAGGCTTGGTAAGGCCTCCAGTAATTCTGCAAACTGACTTTGACGCAAACCTGTCCAGGTATGAAATTCATCTGGTGCCATATTTTCAAACTGTTCAAAATCAATGATATCTTGAGAAATATGTTTTTGTAGTATTGAAAAAATACTTGTTATCTGTGCAGCAGTAAACTCTGTAGATGCATTATCTTAAAAAGGCAGTAAATACCACAGATTTTGCTCCAAATGTTCACTGCATACACGTGTACTTTCTGGTATAAAATAACTGTAGCAGCAGAGCATGCGAAGAGTGATGTTTTCGGGAACACGAAATCGAGATTCACTTGCACAATCTTGGAATATACAGCTATTCGCTGTATTAGGTGCGCAAAGAAGACCCGGCAAATCCAACGAAGTAGGTGTTCGATTTGGATTTTCGGGTGGATTGTCTTCTTGGTCAACCTGCTCTTCAACTTCTCGAATACGTCGTCGGTAAGTTCTTTCTGTTCTTTGCCAACATGGTCGGCAAATGAACTCAGTGCGCTCCAACTGGAAATAAAAAAAACATAAATCGATAATACTGAAATCAAAAACCATTACACATACAAGTATATATGTACATAGGTATATATATTACGTGACCACAGTCCACAACACATACTTTGAAACAGGTATCTATGCAGATTAAAACACACGAAGAACGATAAACACATAATTAGGTACCTTTAATATATTATTTTTTATGACCTTACCTCAAGGAAGAGGAGCATGCTTTGTCTTTGTTTTACCTATTATTTTTCGTCAAATAAATGACTGTTGATTCAAGATTAGTTTAGCATAAACATAGAAAATAAACCTTAAGATCGAAAGGACGGGTTTTGGGTGATCGTAAACATACAACAATAACATAATACAGTGCTGTCACTTGTTAACAGGTAGTTATATATAAGAGAATGTGTTATTTACCTGTCTATCCACCAATTCTTCAATCACTATTTGAGCCATATCAAGATGGTCTCTTTCTCGGGAAGTCCATTCATATTTCCGCCGATTCGCTGTTAGTACACGGCACATGCACAAGATACAGTCTTCCATGACTCGTATACGGAACAGTCAATAACAAAACGTAACAGTCAATATTAAAACATAACAACAAAACTTAACAAAATACGGTAACAAACAAAAACAAACGACGGGAGCGAGCGAGCGAAACAATGAAACCAACGTACACGGCAGCGATGCTTTCGGTACTAGTCAGTCGCATCGCAAACGGCAAACGCTGCACGCGGTGTCATGTGCGAGCGAGAGGAGCATATTGCGCGCAAACTCTTGATGCAAATACATTGTATGCGCTAGAGCGGCGAGTTGCAAGAGCAGACAAAGGGTTTTGGCTGTTGGGGCAGGGGCGCGGCGGTACTGTGTGTGGCTTTACCGGCTTGCCTATTGTAAGCGCCGCTATTATTATAATATACTAACCGTGATTCCAAGAAATGTTTATGCTAAGTCAAGTTGCAAGACTACTTTTTACTAGGTTATATTGGTTCTGTGGTTTGCCCTTTGGATTGCGGGGTTCAGATGGCAGTCGCTCTGAGTAAAAACCAGTAACCTTGTCAAATCACCTAGATTAGATAGCGGACATCTTTGAAGCATTGTCGCTGAGGTTGCAAGCGAGAATACGCTCGGATGAGGAAGTTAATATTCATGTTAAGTATATTGTATAAAGAAACATCCAAAATGTCATGTTTTGTCAAGCTACTTCATTTGTTTTAATAATTATTTTTTTCGAAAATGTATGAAAAAATAGAATTTCCGAACTCAAATAAAAAAAGTACAATGCTGATACACCTTTGGTGCCATAGTAAGAAATTATTAGACGGACAACTTCTATTAGAATAAGCCACTTTCTTTTTCTGTCCGGCACTTTCAATTTTGAACCAAAATGGATGATGTCCATTGGCTATATTGTCATAAGTGTCTTAAACTCAACCCTATTTAAAATTTCAAAGAACTTACCAGAAACCTTTCTCAAACTTGTATACATATCAAAATATTGTACCTTCCTCAATTATATAACATTGCATTTTGTCATTCAGTGAGATTATTATACTACATGGTATTTATTTCTTATTTACTATAATCCTGTATCCCTCATTAAATTAACTAAATAACTATATATTATTTAATCACAATAAATATGCCACTTCTCATTTTCTGTTATAGCTCACGAAGAATCAACGCAGGAATATCAGAGGATGGGGATTAGCAACATACTCTAATGTCATTATCATCTAGGTAAACACAACTCGTTAGGAATAATTGCTATGTATTATTCCACGTAGCTAACTAAGTTATAAGCTCCGCATATATCTTTGATCAACAACTATAATATGAATGTCTCCTATTTCTTGGTATCTGACAACTTGTATCCTAAGTATAACAATTATAAAATACGTATTAGGTATGTGAATTGCTCCCGTAGAGACTTATTATTCTCGATACAATGTCAACACAATATCAACAGACGGACAGTTTTAAAATGTCTGAGATTTAATAATTAGATACAGCCTATTACATAACTTGAATTTTGTTTTATGACATAAAATTACATTAACGTGACATTGTCATTGTCTATCCAGTGTATTGTAAGTAGGCACACGGACACTTGAGTCAGCCTAGCGACTTTGTGAAAGTAAATAAATTCTCAAGGCAAACTCAACAATTAGATTAATTTAAAACGTTATAGTGATTGACCGCACAAAGCTGAAAATACTTGTATTATGAGTGTCGACATATATGTAATTTCTGCTTCGAATGCAATATAATGTTATGTAATACCAAGCGCGGATCCACCTATATGGACAGTGTAGGCATGCCCACAACCCTATTTGATTTGTGACGTCATTATTGTACAGTCTGTTGATATCAATAGGGATATTCGGATTTCGGAACGCAAAAAGCAATTCGCTCTGATTTGGTGCGATTGACGGCAACATCTCTAATAATGGGTAACTGTAGGTGTTGGACGTTGGTTATGGTCATGTCTATTGATTGTAGATCGTAGCAAGCTGCAAATAGGAGTTTTCGTACTCTTATTCGCACGTGGTCGATTTTTGGTTGGCTGTGACCACAACATTTTTCGGAGGCTGGATCCGCCCTTGTCTAATACTTACTTGATATTTTATTAAATAAAATAATAAATTAACCCCATTATCTATTTTTATGCATGAACTGTTGCTAATTGCATTTACCGTCTAGGTAAAGTTTGCAGTGATAGTTAAATCACAAAACTTAGGGCCTATTTCAAGTTTTTTAATAAGTGTCTGATAGCTTATTATTTATAATATATAGTAATTATTAGTGACAGAGACACTTATCGGTAGATTGCAAAACGATCCCTTATTTATTATAAACATAAATAATTATAAAAATATATTTACCTATTTTTAATTAACAACAGGTTTTACAACTTATAGTCAAATGTGTAATATCATAAAAACTGTAAACAAACACAAAAAAATCTTCCACTATTAATTAAGAAACCAAATTTAAAAAATTCAACAAAACTAGAATACTGAGTACTCAAATGTCTTGCCTTAAGAGGCAAGAGCACAGAAAGATAAAAACAAATTGTTTATTATTAAAAAATTAAAGCCGACTTCCAAATAAAAATGCATAAAAAAGTATGAAATAAAAATTATTTCTAAATAATTTCCCTTTTAAATTCGGCTAAAATTTTAACTACTTATTTCTCTCCTCAAATATCCTACATTCTTAATTTCGAAGTCATTACCAGCCCAAACAATATCCTACAATATTTTATAGAACTCAACTTCAAATTTGCTGGCACCGACTTAAAAATTAAGAAGATAGAGTAGAGAAGTAGTTAAAATTTAAGCCGAATTTGAAAGGGAAATTATTTCGAAAATAAGTTTTATTTCATACTTTTTTGTGCATTATTACTTTGGAAGTCGGTTTTCATTTTTTGTTTAAAATATTTTTTCTCTTTTTAGATATAATAATGGATTATAATATGAAATATAATATAATATTATAATATTATTATAATTATTATTATAATAATTAAAGTATTATTATTAATTAAAATTTTAGTTTATTATTATTATTATTATTATAATTTCCTTATTATAATATTATTATTATCACATTTTAAGAAAGCTATAAATACAAATAAGCCTCCGCTATTCTTACTCTCTCGGCAAAACAAACTCAAGCGTTATTTTATGCCAGTTTTCTGAGAGGCCGTGGTATTTCCCCAAATAAGCATTACCGATCTGTGGACCTACTAAACAATCACCAGTGAAAATATTGATTAGGTACTATATTATTTAATAACTAGCTTTTGCCCGCGGCTTCGCCCGCGTGGAATAGTGTTCTTGGAGAAAAAACTTCTTCAGCAAATTACTCGGGAGGCCGGTAGCGCAGCGCATTGTACAATGTCCCTGCATTTTAAATCTGTAATATCTTCAGAAATATTCATTTAAATTACATACTGTAAAGGGACATATTGGTATATATTTAAGGCCCAATGTATTTAAGGTTAATCGGATAAGGATTAATGCTGCATTGCTTAAAATCGCTTCAAAAAAAATGGTTATTGTGGGTTATCCCTAAGAGATAGGCATATACCATTGCGGACTTTTATTTAGACCTTTTTAAAGTTTACAATACAGTAGTACATTATTTTGATCTATATCGTAGGGTTCAGCCAGCGTTTGCAATGTAAGTGTTTATTTACGACATTACAAACCTCTAAAATTATCAGTGTTTCTCTACTATATTATGCATGTTATATACATATAAACCTTCCTCTTGAATCACTCTATCTATTAAAAAACCCCATCAAAATCAGTTGCGTAGTTTTAAAGATCTAAGCATAAATAGGGACAGACAGAAAAAGCGACTTTGATTTATACTATGTAGTTATTATTATTATCTATTGAAATAATCGACGGAAAAGTGAAGCAGTAAGCAAATAATATATTATAGTGATGAAAAAGACCACTTTAGGTGTTTCATATTATGATTCATATATATTTTTTAACTTATATTATGTGCGCCATTTTATGCATTTCTATTGAAAACTGTCAAAATTGATGTTTTCCAATATGATGAAATCAGATGAATCATGTAGCCATTTTACAATTTCACGACTTTTGTATGGAAAAAAATATGTGGAACATTATATGAAACTCCTAAAGTAGCTTTTTAGTGGTGTAAAATCTTACTTTTTGGTAGCATATGCTTAGACTCCTTCAGAAAAAGTCGAAATCACCATATGGTGACACATGTATCCATATAAATTTCGAGGAGTTCCCCCGATTCCTCAAGTGGTGACCTGATGATGGGATATCATCAGTTCAACACTTTGGTGAAAACGGGACCAACTTGGAATTATTACCCTTTACATCAAAAAAGAAATTTTGAAAACTTGTCCACAGACAGCGGAATTATCGTTGAACATAGGTACAAATTATATATAAGGAAATTAGTAAAATTTTAATAGATTTGTCATACGTTACCAAGTGTAGGCAATATTGTTAAAGTTTCAGGATACGAAGTATTGAACCGTGTGCCGTGTGCGATTTTTTATCACTACTCACCGTGAAGAAGTTACTACAATTTGTATGGCATCGAAACAGCGCCCCTAGTGGCCAACAATGGTAACTAATTCAATGCCATACAAATTGTAGTTAACTTCTTCACGGTGAGTAGTGCCAAAAACTCGAACTCCGCACACTGATCAGACCAGTGGAAGTTGCTTACAACCTTTCGTCAACTAGAAAAGAGCTAATGATCTTCAAACGGCTGAGCTTATTTTCGTGTACCATGGCTATCTTCTAAGAACCATCTCGATCACGTCAGCTTTCAAATAACACCCCTCTTTTTTGTCGGGGGTTAAAAACCCTAGTCAAAATCGAACCTTTCGTTTAGGAACTACGATGCCAAGGATAGACACACAGACGTGGGAATGTCCAAGTGTGGGACAGACACGTCAAACTTATAAAATAAAAATAAAAGAGGGGTGCCTCTTTTTGCACTGAGAGATTTGAGTCTCAAAACTTGGATCAAGCTAAGAATTAGAATTCATAAACCTCGTTGCAATCATAATATTATTTGACCGTGATTTTTTGCACTGAGGGTAGCGGTGCGAGACCGTGTGATATTTTACATTTTTTTTTCATAAATTCCGGTAGTAAAAGAGGCAATAAATTTACCATAAACTTCCTATATATCCTCTTTTTTCTATGTTTAGTGTTGCCAAGATAAATATCGGCTTAGTATTGCTAAGATAAAGGAAAACTACATCAACGTGCATTGGTCAAGAAAATTCTATAGTGAAAACCCATTTTCCGGCTCCATTCGTATGGATCATGGTAATAAAAAATTTCCAAAGCGTCTTATACAATTTTAACAAGTATTTGACAAATACACTATTACACATTTACATGTTTCCGATGGTATTTTTATAATTTTAATATGATGTAGGTAAACATTGTAACCAAACACTTGAGTTGAAAACAAATAGCGTAGACTGGTCGGTTGACCGACTATGGAAAATAACCAGTTGGTATTTCACTGCAATTCGCTACAATATCTACACGCTAATTTTCATTCGAATATTATTAATCATAATAACAATCTTGTAATAAAAAATTTATTTCCAAGAAATACCAAAATATTTTTAAATGGCTGCATCGTAGGTATGTTGAATCTAATGTTAAAAATGTTACTTAGTAAGTAGTAGGTATAAATCAGTCACTAAATCTGAAAGCAGGCTGCAAATAATTAATTCTGAAACGTGATGATGATATGTATCTATGTAGTAATCCTACGGGAACACTGCACTTTTTCGGGATAAAATCCAGATCCAACCATACTACCATACCAAATTTCATCGAAAACCATTCAGTAGTTTTTACGTTAAAGAGTCACAAACATTCATCCATCCATCTATCCATCCACGTTTATAATAGTAGTAGGATTAACAAAATATATAGGTACTCTTAGCTATTAGTAACCATAACGTTTTATTGATAACATAATTTTAAACACTTTTTGCACTGGTTTTAGCGTTGAAATGAAGACTTGCAACAAAAATGAAACATATATTTAACATAGGTGCCTGTACATATAATTTTAACGGATCGTTACCTTATATAATCTGTAACACCAATTTAATGTTGGCCTTCTATTTATTTAAATAAAATACAAAAAAATTGTAATCATATTTCTGACTAACTACGCATTATAACTTATTCAACATAATATATTTAACAGAGTTCATAGTTCTACAATCTACACCCTACTCCTTTCAAGAGGGATATAATATAGGAAAAGGAACTAGGAAGTATCTTTTCTTCCTTCCTAACATGACCAACCCTCATTGATGCATTTATCTCTTCCACACACAAATGATAATTTAGATTAGTAATAGCCAGTCCAGATGCGGGCAGTAGGACATTATTTCTCCTGACCTTAGAATCAAGTGGCTTGCAATATAATGATGATGACACATTTGTCATAATGGCTATCGGCCTCGAAACTACTTGCGGAATTACTTCTATGAAGAATAATATAAACACAAAGGTGACAACCCTAAAAATTGACGATAATTGAGACATTATATATTGCCAGGATGTATGTCGTTACAGTCCAGCATGGAATAAGGTCAAAGGGGATATTGGACTATTAATACACTGACCTCTCTAAATCTATTTTGAGCTAGTCTTAAGATCGGCGATTTTCCCCGATCTAGGTAATACAATGAAATAACTATCCCAGGTTTCCTTTTGTAAATAATAACTACATACATAGATTTAAAGACTATTAATGTTGCCCAGTCATGATAAATAAAACCACTAATTTTAGAACACATCTTGTTGGTTCTTAGGACATCGGAGCTTTATTTAATAGACTGTTCTTACATGGTTTGCCTGCTATGATTTATTAATCCCAGTCAGTAAAATTACAGAAGAAGTCGTTCTCTATTAACTGACGAAGAATGAATGAGAGGTGAAGTGCCTAGATATTATAAATCAGAATAATAGACAACAGTTATGTGATTAAAATAATATAACATACACGTCAATTACCGATTGGGGACAGCCCTAATATCTTGATCAGAATGCTAACTTTACGCTAAACGCGTTCAGTTAATTTATTTGAAACCGAATAAATGTTTGATAAACTGTGGCTTCGACCCCGATAGCTTTTTACCATGCCGACTTTATTACCATGTTATACCTTAACAGGATACATATGGCTTTCCTATGCCCATTATTAGGTGACTTTTCCGATTACACTGCTAGCAAAAGTGTAAATCGTTGTGTGGATTTCGGTTGGTATAATGGATCTCAAGTTAATATAAAGCTGAAAAAATTATTTGAATTTTCGCGCTAGCTTTAGGATCTTCTAGTTATTGTTTACTCGTCAATGACACTTCTTTCTTACCGCATTCAACAGACGTAGCAATTGTAACTGAAATCGTTGCTGTCTTCGGTAGATTCCACGGCTGTCAATCTTTTTTGAGAAAAATAAAAAATATTGACACAAACTGGTGACCGGTAACCATTTAACTGCTAATGTACATAAAAATAATTCACCCAAATTATTGGATCACGACTGAATTCTCGGAAAATTATGTTTACTGCCTTGAAGTTAATGATTGTAGGTACCCAAAAATATCTGAGTATGTACCACACACGCGAATCAAGAATGATTGAGTGTTTAGGTGATTTTATTTTACGTTACTACTTACCTACTTATCGTAATGGGTTAGGCGTCATTGGTGATTGGTCAATTTTTACATTTGTACTGATGACTCATTGCATTCTTAGCGCGAATAACTAGTACTGCTCTAAATAAAAGAGGGCGGGGGTCGGGGATTTTATGGACCGAGAGCGCAACCATAACTCCTTTGGTGTTGCTGTATTGGTCCCTGGGCGTCGGTAAGCGCTTACCAGGGGATCCGTCTGCTCGTTTATTGGTCCATTTCATTTTAAAAAATCATTATTTTTTCCTATAACAGTTGTAACCTAATTTGCATTATCAACGTAACAAGGCCCATCTAGATCGTTAATAGGCGCAAAGTATAGCAACAAAGGACAGCTCATTGTAACAATTTTCGCGATAACATCTAGATGTAGTTAGCATTGAGTGTAGGCGGATAACGGAGCCTCACCAAACTGATAAAAAAATGGCACGGATACAGTTGGCCTTAACGGAGGTTGAAGTTGCCCTTGTATTCTCAAGGTTTTTAGTTAACCAATTTATTTAAGCATTCACCCAAATTATAGAAACAAGTTAATAGACAAATGGGCAGCTATCAGTGGCGTGGGGTTACTATAACTTCATTCATATCGGCTTCACTTACCACTTACCTTTTTACGACCCTCATCCAAATCCCTACCTATTATACAGGCTAGGGCTTCCCTATAAAGGTGAACCAGCCTTCGCACTATTAGAGGTCTGTTGTATAATTACCGGATTTACTTGTTTTTCTTCGAATAGCTATTACCTATCTTCTTAATTTTACATAGGCACCTCATGCTCTACCCACTGGCAAAAAAATGCCCATGTTTCGACCAGTAAAACTCCGTGATAGGACCAAGAAAGGGTTATTGGCTCTACTTTGGAAATTGGAATAATTGAAATACTCCTTGGAACGTACCTTTAGGTATGGCTAGTAACCGCACTTAGAAACTGAACCTACTCGTTTTAGCGCATGACAAATACAAAGATTTTCAGCATAATATGCGAATATTTAAATTTAAAATCGCGTTTTTGTGATAATAAACTGTAATCTAATAAGTACGTTCGTTTGTTACAGGAAGCAGAGGAATGGGCTCGCAGACAGAACAGCCGCGGCGGTCAAATGGTCAACCCCTCCTTCGAACCCGACGATTTTCTTCCACAGAGGTTAGTGTTTCTTTTTTAAACGACTACCAAAAGGCGGATAGCAATTTGTGTATATATTTTTTATTTCTATCAAAATAGTTATACATATTTATATAACTATTACGTTGGTTCGGAAACCGTCGAAGGAAAATATTGGATACATACAATAGGCAAGTTTAGTATGACGAAATACCTAAAGTAAATTTCACTAACGATACCTTCTGGGCAATCGCGCTATTGTTTATCATTTTAATTCAGGTTCAAAACTCAACCTCAGACGAAACTCGAATGAAACTTTCGATAGACATTAGGTATGCGAACCTAGTATTTGTGTAAATATAAGTGATTTTAGTATTTAATCGACCGTCGATTTTGCGTGCGCGCTCGCACTAGTTGCTTTGACGTTTGTGGTCTATGGGTGTGCCTTTGATCGCCAAGCCCACCATAATTATTAAAAGAAGAAGTTAGTCGACATATTATGTAGGTACTTCGTAGTTTGTTAAAGTGGTTTGAACGCAAGGTTGGTGGCATGAGGGGTGCCTTCTTTATTTGAAGCTCTTGTTAATGCAAATTGCGATTGGATAACGTAAAGACATTTCTTTTTATGCGATCGTTTAATTTTTTGCGTCTGTATACAGCTCGAGCCATTGACGTATCAAATTCGTTAGAAATATCTAACAATGCTAGATATTAATTAATTTTTATCATTCTTAACGATTTAACACCAAAGCAATAAACGTTTCAGAAACGTGCGAAAAAAGTAGCATCGTATCAACTTTTTGTTTTGACAGCGTTTGCGCTTGGGCTGCGGTGCGGCTGCATTCCAACTATCTGTCAAAACGTTAGCGCGATACCGAATCATTCAGAAAGTCGAGTAACGTTCACGTTTCGTTTGCGCTTTAACTGAAAAAACTTAGCGCGACTGCCCTGCTGAGTTACTTAAAAATGTAAATAATTAATATTTTTTTTTACTTCCAGCTTATCGCCGGTCAAAGATGACAAGAAAGGACGGAAGGACAAGGGCATATTCCTAGTAAACATGAAAGAAAAGAACATAGAAGAGGTAGAAGAATATGAACCATACGACAACAGAGTAGTCGATCATCCTACGACGTAAGTGTTATTAGATATCTGTAATAATTAGATTTGAATTTCATCTTCATTATCATTCAGTTATGTCCCCTCTAAGTGACGACCTCTATATATGAGAGGAATTCTTCGCTAGTATTTTATGATTGAGTTTGATTGATGAGAAAGAATAAGAATATTTATTTAGCAAAAATACGGAAGGACAACGCTGGAGTATTTCTATCTATGAATAATCTATTTATTAACATGCCGAACAACAAACGCGAGAATGCCTAGAAAGGCATAACAATTGAAATATTTCCGCTATCAAAAGATTATTTACTAGGTAATTGTTTTAGGTCAATAGATTTTGAGTGCGGATTTGTCCAAGTGCTTCTAGAATTCCTGTCTGTTGATATCTTTTATTGATTCAATTGTAGATTAAACTTTAAAATTTCCACTTTTCAAGAGGTCAAGTCCACTATTTTAATGGCATAATAATGGCATATTAATGATTATTTTTATTTAAGGAACACCGAAACGCTCCTCCATCTACTCAAAGGCAGCTTGGGTACCGGCATTCTGGCAATGCCTCACGCTTTCAAGAACTCCGGCTACGTGGTTGGGGCTATAGGCACAGTTGTTATTGGCGTTCTGTGCACATATTGTATACACGTGCTGATCGACTCGTGCTATGTGCTGTGCAAGCGGCGGAGATTGCCCTCTCTGACGTATACGGCCGCCGCCGAAGCCGCTCTGAACGAAGGACCTGATGTATTTAAGAAATGTGCGCCTTATGCGGCGTAAGTTTTTCTCGTGGTAAATTACCAAGCTCACTTTTGAGTAAACTAGAGTATACCAGGAGGTATAAATCCTTATGCTCAGCCTAAAATAATGGTTGTCTGTTAAGTCAGTTTACGGACGATGATTTTACGTGATAACGTCATCACAAGCCGAACGCTTAGGCCGATCGTGTCCCTAACGCTTGTTCCGCACTCTCGCTTACACACTCGGCTCAGGCGGATCGTGACCTTAAACGTTGACAATCCGGCGGAACGTGACAACTTTTCGTGCGTCCAGCCGGCGTTCATCGATTCATAAGACGTTGTCACGTCAATAATAATAATAATAATCTAGTATTTCACGCTCTTTTAAAAATTGGCCTAAAGGGGTCGGTTTCAACCCAAATGTTTTGAAACACCCCCTGTGTTGTGTACACAGAGCAAAAATTATTTTAACCGTGTTTTATAATATCATATTCGGCCTAATTTGATTTGACTTCCCATGACTCTTTAAAAATGATGTTGCTTATCACAATCATTTTTCTATTGTTACAGGCATACAGTGAACATTTTCCTTCTGATATACCAAATTGGAACATGCTGTGTATACGTCGTCTTCGTGGCCGAGAACATTCAGTTTGTGCTGAAACAACAGTTCCAAATCGACTTCAATATAACCTACATCATGTTGTGCATACTCTTGCCATTGATTTTCATAAATTGGGTGCGGGATTTGAAGTATTTGGCGCCTTTTTCGGCAATTGCCAACGCAGTTACTATCGTCAGTTTTGGCATCATTCTGTATTATATCTTCAGAGAGATACCGTCGATGGAAGGGAGGGTTCCTGCAGGCAGGATTACAGATTTCCCTCTATTCTTCGGCACAGTATTGTTCGGCGTTAGAAGCTATTGGAGTTGTAAGTATTTTCTACAATCATGTGCGAAATAAACCTAGTTAAAAATAATAGTTAAAAAACAATAGTTAAATGTTCTTTATTGTGTACCCAAAATACAATATGTTAATTTGTTTCAACATGTTAATGATTGTTTATTATTTTTGTGTCTGTCGCATTATTAAGAAAAACGTAAGTATTTACGTAGGTAAAGATTTTAAGAATAAACTCATCCTAATATCCTTAATCTTAATCCTGTTTTACTGATTTCCAAATTTTTTACACAAATAAAAACGCATTTGAGTTAATGAATATAGATCAAATCGATAAAATATGTCTCTGAAAATTACTTTTTCTCCTTTTAACAAGTACCTATCGTTTGTTTCAGATCCTTCCTTTGGAGAACGAAATGAAGACTCCTCGGGACTTCGTGGGTAAATTCGGTGTTCTCAACCGAGCTATGATCAGCATCATCATATTGTATGTTGGCATGGGACTCTTCGGCTACCTGAGATATGGAGACGTAGCTAAAGGATCCATCACACTTAACCTGCCGTCAGATACTGAAGTGTAAGTAGAGACAAAAAAATAAATGTTTATTTGTAACTTTAAATTAATAGCTTTTCACTAATGCATAATATTAAGAAAGTACATAATGCGTTAGTGACAATAAAAACAATTTTCAAAATGTTTGTCTGTCTCTCTGTTTGTTCCGGCTAATCTTTGAACCGGTTGGACCTATTTTCAAGGGACTTTCACTGGCAAATTACTTATGGTATAAGGAGTAACTTTGGCTAAATAGCCAAAGTTACTCCTTATATTTATTTTTTAAGTCGGAACCCTATTTTTTTAAGTCGGAACCCTTAAAGCTAAATAGCTTTAAGGTTCCGACTTAAAAAAATAGGGTTCCGTTAGTTCTATGGTTTCCGTCAGTTCTACGCAAATGAAGTTGCGAGCACCAGCTAGTCGTAAATATCGGCAAAGAAGCAGACGAATTAACATAAGCGAATACCGACAGCCACCCATGCCCACCTACAGGATCAGAGAAGCTTTGCTGGTTTTTCGAACTTCCACCCTACCTTACTCCTGTCACTATAACCAAGATGTAATCATGCTTATATTACGCCGGTTTTCTGTGAGCCCGTGATATCTCTTTAGTCAAGCAAGCCTACTCATCAACTCGGATACTTCCAGATTTACAGAAGCCAAAGTTCAATTAGGCTCAATACGAGGGGTATTCATAGCATCGGACAGTTTTACGAATTCCTTAAATTTCGTACTAACCGGATTTATTATTTCAGGCTCGCCAGCGTCGTGCAATGTTTATTGGCGTTCGCGATATTCGTGACCCACGGCTTGGCGTGTTACGTGGCTATCGATATACTATGGAACGAGTACATTGGTCAACGACTGCTCAACAGCCACCACAGACTGCTCTGGGAGTACGTCTTGAGACTAGCATCGTCCTTATCACTTGTAAGTGTTATACTTTTGGATGAAAGGCCGGATCTACTATATAGCTTTTCGGGCTTCAGCCCAGGGCCTCGTGTATTTAAGGGTCCAGACCAGCTAAGTCAAGTCAGTGACAAAAAATAGACGATAATTTTTGTCTTATTTATTTCCTATACTTTGAGTATATGGTGGTATTAGCCCAGTGCCCCTAAACTCCGGTCCGGTCCTGTTTGATGAGAAAAATGAATACTTAGCTACGTTATTTCATCTTCAGTAAGTTGCCTATGGAGGTGGCTTATCGCGAGTTTTATATCTGAATCGTGCTATCGAATTTACGAGCGCGTGCGAGTTGAAAATACCTACTCTATACTTTATGCGAGATTTCATTTAATATTCTCTCTCCAGTTGCGTTGGCTGTCGCGGTGCCGCTCTTGGACTTGTTCATTTCGCTTTTTGGAGCGCTCTGCTTGTCTGCACTCGGACTCGCGTTCCCAGCCATCATACAAACCTGCACTTACTGGTACTACGTTTCCGATTCGGAGAGGCTGCGGATGATCATCAAAAACGCCGTGGTAGTCATTTTCGGAGTACTAGGACTGATCGTTGGAACCTGGACATCACTACAAGGAATCATACAGAAATTGGAAGAAGGAACCGAAGAAATCGTAGGAAACTCCACCCTATCAATCACAAATTCGACATTAGTAAATTAAGACTTTTTTTTTTTTAATTTTGAGTGCCATTTAATTTAGCGAACCGTCCGTGGCATATTTTAAGTACAGAAATGGCGTTTAGGTATTATTATTAAGGTCAACATGTGTAATTATTGTGTATGATAGTAGGTTTATGATGAGATTATTCGAACATTGGCTAGATTACGCGCTCTTACGCGCTGGCAAACAAATGAATTCAATGTTTATATTTTTGGGAATGTATTATAATGTTTTATCTGTAAAAAATAATTGCCAATATCAGATTATTATTTGCTATTCCTATGCCCGCTCTAGGCTGGTATTTGAGATCAGTGACCGTGCGAATATAATATTCACAGACAAAATACTGTTTAAGTAGTATTTAGAAATAGCGTATTATGTTAGGTTAGGTAATAGGTATTATGTTTTATTCATAGATTATTTATTTTATACTAGGACCAATAGAAAATTGTCGGTAAACCATCTCGATTAAATATTTAAAATTGTAATTCGTTTTAAAAGTTACTTTGACAATGATCCGGAATCACTACGTCCGGGAAAAAACAGCGTCAACAGACGGCAGAAACATGAAAATTCTAAAGCTAGTTTGTTCGATTTTCAACTCTAATTGTATTAGCGCAAAGTTCGATTTTCAGCGCTGTTTTTTTCCGTCCGTAGAAAATAAAGGGCAATAAAAATAGAACTCTGGTCTAATACTAGAGTTGAAAATTTAACACACGATGGTCGCGTCAAATGTCAATGTCAAATTTAACAACTCAACACACTAGTGTTCGATATTCAAATCTATTGCATTAGCGCAGAGTTCTTTTTTCAACGCTCTGAATTTTATCCAACCTTCCTAATTCCGGATCATATAGTCCCAGCCTTAAAGTAATTTGAACTACTTAGGTTGACGGTAGGGCGGTAGGAATGGTTAAAAAATTAACCAAGTAGTTACTTAGGATTGTGTACCAAATGCGAATAAATTCAAAATGTATTAGCACTGTGAAACAGTTGGCAGTGAAATATTTAAGTTTTATTTTCAATATTTACATAAATTATACGATTATCCTAGATAGCTTCCAGAATAACGTAGAGATTAAGTGAAAATGAAACTAACGTTGTGATTTTATATAGGCCATACATATTTACATAATTATGGTAAATCCGGGGATGATAGCTATACCTACCAACTTTAAATATCTACCACCAGGAATCAAGTATCATAAAACAACGTTTTTAACTTCGAGTGTCAGAGTAAAATGGCCCAAGGCTTGAGGGTTGAGAGGCCTTTCTATTTTTTCCAGCCTTTCTGTTTTTTCCACTGTTTGAGCACTAGACTGCACTTTTTTTTAGTTTTTTTATTACATTCAACCAATCTTTCACAATTTGTGTATTTTCTTCCAACCACGCGACGTTGCGACTAAATAAAACTTGTTTAGCTTAGATAACTTTAAAGTTTATTTGTAACCAAACTTTTAATTGGTCACTTCTCCCTTTCGGCCCTCACTCCCGGAATTACTATAATATGCACATATTAAAAATAAATTGAAGTATCTAGAAAGTCTAGCTTTGTGCAGTGTTATTATAGTTTAATATTTTATTATTAATGGACCCAGTATACTCGGGCCAAATATGAAGTGCCTTTTTGAGTATTTTTATAATAAAGCATTAATAATCAGTACAGTTAAATACACGCATGGGACAGTGTATAAATAGTACCTAATTGGAATTATAGTTATAGTAAAGGTTTCGATACCTGATAGTGAGATATGATAGTCGCAATGAAGGAAATTATATTTAAGTAGCTTGGAATGTTCATACAATTTCTAGCTCTAGATTAGTTTAAGCGTAAATTTTGCACCGCATTGACCGCCTAAAAGTTTTATAAAAACTGAACTGTAACTGGTCTAGAGCTAGCATTTCTAAAATATAAAAACTATTTATTTACACATTTCATAGTCGCTAATTTTGAGTATTAAATACGTTTTTGTGATTAAAATGTAGGACGATATTGTTGTGACTAGAATAAGTCAAAAAACGTTCAAATGTTATAAACTGTCCGTAATGAAATCCTATTTATTATTATTGTTATATATTTATGCCAATATTGACTTTGTCCCATGATATTTATACAGTAAATAGCTGGTCTGGAATTAAAGCATTTGAGATCCGAAGATTTAATGTTTGTACAGTAGGTGCTTTATTTTTGCTGTTTTTTTTAATATAAACTTGTTATGTATAAAATGATGGCGACTGTACAAGTCACTTATATTCTAGGTCAGCTCTTAATATATTTACCAATCCGAACATTTACGAATTATCTGTGATGATATTAGTTTTAAATAACTTATTGTAAGTTAAGAGTAAGATGCAATAAAGCGACATTAAAAGTGCTGGTATGTACTCAAGTCTTATTATTATTATTAATTCAATAGTTTTTCAATCAGTACACAATTATTTCAATTATTAAATGTATTATGGTTAAATATGACAAATTTTATCCCCTATTTTATTTACAGCTCATTCTCAATTGTAATATTAATATGATGATTAATATTATATCTCAGAATAATAACTATAGCATAGATACCCGGCTATTATTAAAAGAAAAAATCACATGCTAACACATATTATCAGTGCTATAAAGTCGTAATTGTAACGTCGTAAAAAAGGATACCAAAAGATCACCAACCTTAGAAAAAACGAAAAGATATGGGGGTTTGCATTCTCTTTCACTCTTATGGGTTTTTGCCATTGACGTTTTGTCAGACATGATATAGTTAGCTGTTTACGGCTGCAATTTTAGTGCTCCTTCAATATTTATTTTCTTCCTAGTATTATATATATCTTGACTCTGTATGTATGTCGCATTCTTGCATTTTAGTAATTATTTTGAACGTTTTAATGTCAGTGATATTGTGCTCAGAGTTATGTTGAAGTTGAATAAATTATAAGAAGTATCTGTGTGTTTTTGTTGGCTCATAAAACACTGTGAATTCAAACAAACATATTTAAAAAATTTAAAACCTTTATTAATTAACTCGAAATCACAAAGAATACATGAATTGGAATTTTACACTTTATTAACTATCAATCCCATAATATTACATTAACCATTATTAAAATGCCATCATTTTACAAATCTTAAGTCTAAATTTTATCAATAAAGAGGTTTAGAACAAATTAAAAACAAATTAATTTATTTAAAATCATGATTATGTGCGCATTCTTCCAAGTAAAGTCTTTAACGAAAAAGTCTTAAACAGAATTTCATTCATGTAAACGAGGTTTAACTGAGAAATCAAAACAAAATAAAACTAGGAAGCATACGCATGAATACAAATTTTTGAAAAGCTTTTCATTTTAATCTGCAAATGAAAAATCATTGTTTGGAAAAAAAAACTATATATAATAAAGCTTTAATAAAATTGTCGTGAGACTAATTTTAAATCAATTTTGGCTATGATAAAAGGAAACATTTTTTTGAATACCGGTGAATATACGCGCTGAGACAAAAACAAATTATTCCGTTGAAATTATTGAAGGCCTTACGGCTAGATACTGATACGCTTAAATTAAGTGGGGCTCAAGACACATGCTGACCTTGTCATTCTGTCCAGCTGAGACAGTGACAACCAATGTGTGTGTTAAAATGCGAGTAAGCACACCGACCGGAAACAACAACAAGTGCTCGGTAAAAAGTGTAAAAATAATACATTAACCATTCTAAAAAAGGATAGAATCTCTTATTTCAGGTAAATAATAATTTAATATTTAATATATTGATGCGTTTTCAGCTAAATATGTCTTAAAACTTAATTAAAATGCCACTTAACATAAATTCCAATTCGAAAGGGCTGCACGCTTAGGACGTCACTGACTCATTTCTTCCCGTGAAGTTGATTGTGTGTATAAGTGAATACATACATACACCATACATCAGTAAATATTGTAAGATACAATAGTGTAAAAATTAAAGTCTATAATTGTAAAACAAAGCAAGTCATAAAAAATCCGGTCTTAGCAATGTTTACTACGAAAGAGTTCCAATTGTGCGCTAAGCAAAACAAATCTGTATTATTGATCAGTAAGATTGATTTTCAATAACGTCGAATATAGTATTGGGACTATGTTCATCTAGATCATAAAGAAATTTTGTTATGTGCTCTGAGGACATTTTTTCACAAAAAAATTGTAGATGATAGTGAATCCAGGTTTTATAACATCGTTTACGGGGCGCCTAACATTAGGATCAATTCACACCGAAACGAAACGAATTGCGACATGGCACTGCATTTTTAAGATAGCTATTCAAAATTGAACTTTATTAATTACACAGTAAGATACACGTTTCATTGTAAGAGTTAGAATGTCAGGTAAGGTTGCACCGCGCTGCACAGCGCATAGTCATAAGTGTATGACTGACGTCATATGAAACGTATCTTTTTATGTAGGGAATAAAGTTCAATTTAGCTATCTTAAAAATGCAGCGCCGTGTAGCATCGCGCATCGGCGCGGTGAGAACTGACCCTTAAGTAGCGATTCAATATTCAACCATTAGCCTTTTAATCTGAACAAATTTTAATTATGACCTAACACACTGAGCTTACTTATCAACTAGATTTTACCGTTAAAAACTTTTGTACTTGTTTAAAGTTAAATGGAGGTAGCGTCACTAGTGATAAAATTAGTAATACTATAAACCTTACATTATATATTTACAGTGCGACCAGGGCCTTTAGTCGATATGCATTCGATAATTTCGACGGCGAAGTTCGAAAACTAAAGGTATGGGATTTGACATAAGGCATCGCAAGCGACATGTCACTTTATGATGACTTATGTCAAATCCCATACATTTTTTAATTTCGACGTTCGCCGTTGAAATTATCGAATGCATCTTGACTAAAGGCCCAGGTTTATAATGGTTTTAGACAGTTGTCATTTTTCATACATCGTTAGTCAATTTCTAAAGAAAAAAACGAAGATTGTCAAAACCATTAGCAAATTGGTTTTACTGTACTATTCTAAAATTTGGGTACTGCAAAGTGAAAATTCTATAAATAATCCTTATTTCTAAATGAGTCATTAGGAATGTATGTTCCCTGTTAAAGGTCTAACTAAGATCCATCCAAAATTATTCAACCCCTTTTAAGTAAAGTTAAATACAGATACAATCATCTACTAAAGTATACTAAAAGCACCAACATTAGATTCATTTAATACGTTATATCATGAACATTAGATTCATTTAATACGTTGTATCATGAACATTAGATTCATTTAATACGTTATATCATGAACATTAGATTCATTTAATACGTTATATCATGAATATTAGATTCATTTAAATATGGCAGCCGCGTTATACTTAATATTTTATACTTAATCAAGTATGTATTTTGAGTTGGCATTTTAATTTAAAGTTGGCTTGACCTGGAAAGTACATGAATAATATCATAATCATATTTATTTTGTAGCGAAAACTCTCATTATGGCCGTTTTCGTTGCGTTTTGTATATTTCAACTTAAACATTTTTTTCAAAAACAATTCAATCATATTGTACCAGCACATTATTATGAAATAAGGAGTAATAACAACCTTCAATAGAAAATTTTAAACGATAGTAGGTAACCATAATTAATCACTATAATTTGGATCTCTAAAAACAATTTTAATACTGTAAAGCCCCTGTAATTTAAAATTTTAAGAGTATAATAATAGTATTTCTTGCCTCGTAACCCGTTACTAGTGTAATATTACTTCTTGTCTGCACGTTATCCCGCTAGTAGGATAATATTATTTCTTGCCTGCATCATAGCCTGCTAGTATTGTGCGCAGAGCTGTCTTCAAGTTTTCATTCACCTCTAACTCCACTTTGGCAAGGTTTTGCCGGCAGCATGGACAGTTGTGAGTTTTGTTCGACTTGAAAGCCAACTTAATACAGCCCTGGAAGTGGTATATTTTAGATAGACAATCACAAAATGTATAGATAGATAGATATACATTTTGTTGCTCACATTAAAGTAGGTACAATCATTTTAGTAGAAACTAAACTTATAACGCAAGGGCGGCCTTATCGCTATAAGCGATCTCTTCCAGGCAACCCTGCAGGATAGGAGAGGTAAATTAAATAAACAAACAGCTGGGTAGTAAGAAAAAAGACAAGGATAATATAAACAAGTAATTGGAAGAATAATAATTGTTATATCGTAAATTAAAATGAGCAAAAGCCTGCAATTCGATTAAAAATTCGTAATACATTATAAGAAAGATATAAACTTACATGTAATTTATTATAAATAAATATACATGATATAAAATTAATTAACAATTAATTTAGCAACCGACTTTGTTTCGTAGTTGGCTATGTTGTTTCGACTTGAAAATAGCAAGTGACTTTGACTCTCGATTGTCACGTGGTAAGATCATTTCACAGGTGTGTAGCCTTCACAGCAAAAGAATCCGAAAAGTAACCGGACCTAGTAAATGGTACAAGAAGAAGAAAATAATGCTGCACTCAGAGCGTAACACAGGGCTTTGGTCAGCACTACGATACTGGAAACACTCCTTCAGGTAGAGGGGAAAGCGTGGGTCATGTAGGATATTGTACAGGAAAACTAGTACATGCTCATCCCGACGGAGCCTGATGGGCAGCCAACAAAGTCTCCGTCGATATTCAGAGACATGATCAAACCTGCGCAGTCCATACACGAATCTGATGAGGGATGTTTTGTAATCTTTCTAACTTGTTAAGGTATTCCTCATTGAGATCGATCAAAAAAACATAGTAGACAAGCATAGTCGAGGATAGGTAGTAGTAAAGTCTGCGCAAGTTCGACTTTTGTCTTCACGGGAAGTACATTTTTCCAACGGTTAAGAGACCCCACCGCAGCAAAAAACTTACGACTCACCTCTGAAATATGGTGAGACCACATAAGATATATGTATTATGATGTCTAACACTAAATGCTAATGTTTTATTACGACGACAATAGGGATATTGCCTGGTGTCGGAATATCACATTTTTACAAATCAAATTGTTAAATTGTTGAAGAGATACAAAAATTTAAAGAAAAAGTAATTTAGGTTGACGCGATTAGAAATTATAAGGAAATAAAAAATGTTGCCCATCTCTTTCTCACAAAACTATTTGTGACATCACAATCTGCTACCGCCATACATTGTTTAATGACAAATGAATGGCGGTAACACATCGTGACGTCACAGGCCGAAATATGGCGCTCTCTTTTTTATATCTTTTTTTTTTAAAGATTTACAAAAATGGGTTTTAGATTGTTTATTAACATGTTGTCTAACATTTAATAAACGAAAAATATTTTTTTTTTGTCAATATGCCTATTGACAAGTCATATAACCAAATCACTTGAACAGATTCAAGAAAGCGAGAGAAATCTGAAAACATATCACACAAAAAGTATGATCTGTTTAATACATGTGTACTTACCATACAGAAGTTGTGCAAGCACGGCGTTGTGACTGGGTTGACAGCTATATCTTGGCATATTATACACAGGAACATTTGAGTCAGATGTTCAATAAATTCCTGTAAAGTATAATTATATTATTATCCACTTGTCTTACTCCTCTACTACAGTCAAATTTATCGTTCTTTCGCTCTTTTAGCAGGATCTTGAACTACGCAATGGATTTTAATGCGTTTATTTTAATGTATCGCCATTTACATATTAATAACGCAATTTGATCTTTAATTTTGATCTTTTATTTTATTTAACAGTTAAACATTTTGTGATAGTGTCCACGGTAGGTAGTGTCAGACATAATAGATACAGACAGCATTTGAATAGTAAAATAATAAAGTGTACCTTTTTTCCCTGATTCTTACAAACATCAAGACACTCCGTCCATAACTTTGAGTTCAATGTGTCGGCCTCGATTTTTTCTTTTTCTTCTTCACTTAAGTCCATTTCTTTCTTTTCCTTTTCTTTCTCTTTAGATTTGGGACTTTCAGTAAACATAGCAGGTATTTTAGGCGGGCTTTTGATGCTCGAGCCTGTAACAATGTTATTCATATTATACAATGGCTATACTGGCCAAAGTGCGGTCGCGGAGCACTTAGAATTACGTACATTGACTTATCACTACTTTTATCTTTCATCCGCCCACAAATATATTATTGCTATACGCAGGTACGCGATGAGCGCAATAGCAATATATTCGTGCGCGAGTGAAAGGGACAAGTAGCGATTAGTAAATGTACGTAATTGTACGTGCTCCGCGACCGCACTTTACACATTATATTACGATACATACGTAAATAAAAATGACCTTTGAGATAAAAATGAAGTACTTACTCCATTTTTATCTCAAAATAAAAACAAATCTTATAACATGTTTGTTTTAATTTTGTTAGTCAAACACCTGAGCCCATTAGTGCCACATCATGACTTTTCCGCTGTAATTTTCACGGTATTCTACCTACCATTATTTTTATTCTTTTTCTGTTTCTTGGCTGGCGGCGAGGTCTCGCTGTCCTCCTGCGACGTGTTTTTCTCTCGCAGTGTGCGTTTGCCTTTACTGTTCTTCTCTTTTAACGCTCTTTTCTCGGCCTCGGCTTCCAAATACCCATCCGGATACTGAATATAAAAATACATATTATATTATCTACATCTAAAAGGTAAAGCTGATTGACTGATTTATCAACGCACATGTCAAACCCTTAAGGCTAAAAAGGTCAATGCCTGATTTTGTATGGAAGGTGTAGCCTTTTCGTTTTCGAGCGGCCATCAATCAAACCTTCATTTTTTGATTTAAGGTAATAATGAATCAAGGTATCAGTAATCAGGTCAAATTTGATTTAAGGTAATAATGCTGGAGGTGTCGCGCGCGCGCACCAACCTGCTGCGGATCGCCCCGCTCACGCGGGCGCTGCGGACGCTGAACACGGTCGCAAACACCGTCGATTTATTTATGTGCTCATTGAACGAGTTCACTAAGGCCACCTATTGTGTAGCAAGTAAGATAGATTTAAGTACCTACTAGTAACACTCTATTGTATTAGGTTTAAGCCTGTAATGATAGAAGTTGTAAGTTGTAAATAAAAAAAATAATAAAAAAAAAAAAAAACTTGCTATGGCCATAATTCTCTAAACTCAGTATGATCAGAAATAATAAGGGTTAAAAGTCACAAAGAACGCAAAAAAAATCACCTGTATCATTGTCTCAATTGTTAGTGTTGCTAGTAAGGAACAATTCCTGGAAAAGTTACGGTGTAATTTTGGTGTTCATATTTTCATTATTCATCATATTGGTATTCAAAATATTAGCAGTTCGTCAAAATACCCTCATTATCTATGATCATACTGAATTTAGAGTAAAATTGCCATATCAAGTTTGATTCCTAGCATTACCTTAAATCCAAAAATCAAGGTTTGATTGATGGCCGCGCGAAAATGAAAAGGATACAAAATCGGCATTGCCCTTTGAAAGGAAATCGGCAAGTCGCCATACATTTACTGCCTGGTAGTTAAAATACGTGGCCACAAAAAGTATTCATTGTAAGTTGCTGTTTTCAATTCATTTCATTTCATTGTAACTTTATGAACATCGGAACATAAAGAAAGCAATAATATTATACATCAAACTTGGGGGATAAAAGATAATTGATTAAATATAACCTAACCTATTGTTCAATAAATTGCCATAGTGGCAGTTTGCGGAAAAGCGACATCTGTTAGTTGAGATGGCAATTGCGTAATGAAATTAATAACTAGTTTGTTTGGAAACGCAATGATAGATGTCGCTTTAACGTTACGAAAACCAAAAACATAATAATTATTTTTCTTAGTATAGTATTTAAACATAAATAGTAGAGAAATTCAACCAAAAATTCTATTCAACCTCAAGTAACATTTTTTTCATAAAACTAGTACTAAACTGCTGAACTATGTTGTGTGCTCGCCGCCTTGGTTCTTGCATGTCCTTCTTATGTTAGGGTGGTAATACCCAATGATACAGCAACACGTATCCTGAATATTCTTTATTTACGTGTATCATGTATACATTTCAGAGAGATGCTTATGCTGACAGATACGTGTACAGTATACATAGCCTTTTGGCCAACTAAATTAAGTCTTAGGCATAAAGCGACATCTGTCACTGAGACATTGACATTATATACTTTTTTATAACCACTTTATAATGTAACAATCTTTAAAAAACAAAATAACTTTATACTCCAATTAAAATAAATATAATATAGGGCCACTAGATGGACCTTTTACGCCTCAAATTGTCAATTTACAGCATGATAACCATAGGCTATAAAGATATGATGACAACGATTACCACAGATAAGTACTGATACTATTATTATTTTGCACATTAATTCTCTGATATTCAGAGATTCATAACTTTTATTCCCAAGTTCTTAAAATATAATATTTTTTTAATTTAATTTTTAATTTAATTTAATAACTTTTTAAGTACTATAAAATCACATATGGTCGAATTTTGGCCGCTCTTGATGAAAAATCAGGCAGGATTCGCCAGTGTCCTTTAGCACACGTATTTCTCATTCGATGAAAGCATCCACTGAGGAACGATTTTTTTAATTCAACCCTCCAGGTGGTGAAATAGGGAATAAAAGTATATATGAAACTTTTTATTCCTTGGGACATATCTGTATGAAATTCCTATGAATAGGCTACTTGACCTTGTTTTTATTTATATCCTAAACACTTCATAATAGAATGATACACACAAAAAAATAATATAACATTATTTTGAAACCTAAAAACCTACAAAAAGATTTTTTAAATACACCTTTTAAAAACCGCCGAAAACACTATTCGCCATGTTGGTTGATAGATTATCTGTGCTGTGACGTCATACTAGTACTATTTGTAATCTATAATATAGCACACTATAGTCCGTAGTAGTAAAATGGCAGTGTTACGTTCCGTTCGACGTTTTGACATAAATAACTTTTTAAGATGTCATGAACTATTTATTTATATAAACGTTTCATTTCACTGCTACATATGTGTTTAGTGTGTTTGTGTCGTCACATCCTTGGCGGAAGTTACTTCCGAGGTGTTTTCATCAGTAGAAATTATAAAACAAAAATAGGTACATATTTAAATAAATCAACTTTATTTAATAATCTTAAATTATTAATTTATGATATCGCTAGAATACGTTTTCCTAAGCCAAGTACTATAGGAAATACTCCTTCAATGTATGAAATTTAATATAAGTCATGTAACCTATTGAGTACGGAAAAATATTATTATAAAAATATCGTTTAAAACGCAACTTTACGCTGGCGAAGCCGCAGGTCAATAATGCTAGTTTTCTATACACATTTTCGTGACTGACTCATCAATTAAAGTAAAATCTTAATTCTGAACCCAATGTACGGGTTCTTCTGGCACGTAGAAAGTTATTACACGTTGTAGGCAAGGAAGGATTACATATTCAAAATTCGCTGTAGTTCATTACATTTAACAAATTATGTATTGACCAATGAGGTATGTGCATTGAGCAATGAGCAGCTAGTATTGACCAAAAATCTACGCATATTGACCAAAGAACTATGCGTATTGAGCTGAGATACTAAACTATTCATATTGATAAATGAGTTACGCGTAATAATGAAATGACCTACGCATATTGACCAAAGAGCTATTGACCAATTTATTTAATTTATAGGTCAGCGTATTGACCAATAACCTACGCATATTGGCCAATTACCTACGCACATTTATCAATGAGCTACGCATATTGACCAATGAGATAAGGTGTATTAATTTATGAGTCTCCTGGAATCAACTCACCACAATCTGGAACTGTTTCGCATCTGGTTCCCACGGCGCGGGATTCGGGTCGTCTCTACGCAGGAGATACTTCCACACGCGGAAACCGGATAATCCCTTCTCCGGATAGTACTTCACTACTTTGTAGATACCGTCGTATCTGTGATTATTATTATGGTTTATTTTGTGAATGTGTGTTTTTCACTCTTTCTCGCAAATACAGGACCTTTCTCTGCATTAATTAGAATGAAATTCACGCAGATAGCTGGGGCAGGAAACCTACGCGATCTGCAAATTACCCGTCTATGCGAAAGAATTTCGAGGCAATATCTGAACTCTAACTTATAATCTCAAAAATATCATAATATATGATATTTATAGGCACTTAGCCTTTATTTCCTTCTGTATAAAAAAGTAGACAGATTTTTTGTCATATTACTGACTAAGGCTGACTATATTATCCGGAATCCGGAAGATCGAGGAAAGTTCAGAGCATTGAAAATATTTTAATTTATTTATTATATTAAAAGAAAAATATTAAATTATATTATTTACTATTATATTATTAATATATACTATATTATTATTAATAATAGAAATGAAAATAGAACATCAAAGTGTCGAGTCAAATGGTAATGTCATATATGACAAGCTCGACATTTCGATTTTATTATTACACTCTATTGCACTAGAGCAGAGTTCTACTTTCATTGCTCTGAATCTTCCCGAGTCCGCCGGATTCCGGATCATCATATAGTCCCAGCCTAACATAAAAATTAATATAGTTGATTACCTGATTCCCTCTTTTGGCGCGTACTTGGGGAAGTGCTTCAACATCTTGTACGAGCGCACCACCCGCACCGGCTTGCCTTGTCGCCACGCGTCGCCGGCGTCCCCGCCTTTCTCGTTTATCTCTTTGACGGCGCAGTTTCTTGCTAGAGCCCTGAGTGTAAATAAATAAAAACACAAAATTTAAGTATCCCCAAAGCGAGGTTATCATGATGAGCATTGTTTAGAACTATCTCAATCCAGTGGCGTGCACAGGATTATGACACTGGGTATGCGGCGAAGTACTCGGTCACAAAAACTTTTCCGTTTATAGATTTTTAGCATAGCTACAGCCAAGCGACGGATCTCTAAGTCGAAACCATGCCAACAGAGCAAATCTTAGATGTACTACTATTCATGTACATCTTCTACGGCAACGCAGACAAAACAGCGATCGATCGTCGCGGCGGAAGAAATTCTAATAAGTAAAATAATAAGCATATTTTAAAATAATATTTTAATAATTTTAATTGTTCAATTCCGTCATACACGAAGGCGCCACACCTGAGGCATGGTGCAGGGGCGTTCTGGTGCTGTTCTTCAAAAAAGGAGACAATACCTTGTTGAAGAACTACAGACCGATCTCGCTCTTGAGCCATATCTGCAAATTGTTCTCGAGGGTTATCACGAACCGTCTCGCGCGCAGGCTCGACGACTTCCAGCCACCCGAACAAGCCGGTTTCCGAAAAGGCTATAGTACCATAGACCACATCCTCACACTCCGCCAGATTATAGATAAATCGGAGGAATATAATCGTCCGCTCTGTATGGCGTATGTGGACTATGAGAAAGCCTTCGATTCGATCGAAACCTGGGCAGTGTTTCAGTCTCTTCAGCGGTGCCACATTGACTATCGCTATATACTTCTATATAGCGATAGTCAATGTGGCACCGCTGTTGAAGTGTTTGTATAACAATGTCGGTCCGAGTACAGAATGGAAGTACGAAACCTATCCAATTGCAGAGAAGTGTAAGGCAGGGAGATGTCATCTCTTCTAAACTCTTCACCACAGCATTGGAAGATGTTTTTAAACTCCTAGACTGGGAAGGATACGGCATCAACATAAATGGCGAATACATCACTCACCTTCGGTTTGCTGACGATATAGTCATAATGGCAGAATCGCTGGAAGACCTTAGCGCCATGCTCGGTGACCTCGATAGTGCTTCCCAACGAGTGGGTCTAAAAATGAACATGGACAAGACGAAAATTATGTCTAATGCCCATGTTGTACCCGCTCCAGTATTTGTTGGGAACTCTAAAATAGAAGTTGTTGACGAATACGTCTACCTAGGACAGACAGTCCGATTAGGCAAGTCCAACTTCGATAGTGAGGTCTAACGACGAATCCAACTCGGATGGGCAGCGTTCGGGAAACTACGCAGCGTCTTGGAGTCCGAAATACCTCAGTGCCTGCAGACAAAAGTCTTTGAACAGTGCGTGTTGCCAGTGATGTCTTATGGATGTGAAACGTGGTCCCTCACTGTTGGCCTCTTAAATAAGCTCAATGTCACTCAAAGAGCGATGGAGAGAGCTATGCTCGGGGTTTCTCTGCGTGACAGAATCCGCAACGAGGAGATTCGCAGACGAACTGGAGTAACCGACATAGCTCGCAGAATCAGCAAGTTGAAGTGGCAATGGGCAGGCCACATCGCTCGTAGAACTGATAACCGCTGGGGAGTAAAGGTTCTAGAGTGGAGACCACGAACTGGAAAGCGCAGCGTTGGACGGCCTCCCTCTAGGTGGACCGATGACCTTATGAAGGTAGCGGGCCGCCGTTGGCTGCGGGTGGCCCAGGACCGTTCGTTGTGGAAATCTTTGGGGGAGGCCTATGTCCAGCAGTGGACGTTCTATGGCTGTTAATGATGATGATGATGAAAATATTATAACTACTCACCAGTCAGTCAGCTTCAATTTTCACATATTCAAGGTTCCGGTTACTTGAGATTACTATATCCCGATGTAAATTACTAAATAATATGCAAGGAAAACAATATAATTTAATCGTGTGTACGCAACCACACAGCCAGTTATACGTTTCATAACTTTTAACATAAAATTTTCGAGTTACATTATTCTTTTGCTGGTTTAATTGTTGTAACTCGGGTACACACCTGCCTTTAGACAGAATTTGAATCTTTTCACTGAATGACAATTGTGAGAACTTGTTATTTTTAATTTTTAATAAACACACATTTTCAACACAAACCTCACAATCAAATAACATTTAAAAAAAATCAACAAACGCACTACTAAAACAAATCACTACAATTATTATAGAAACTCAGTAATAAACTGTTAAATGTACACACTTTCAAATGTTAAAATGAAAATCTTTTAAGAAAACTATAAATAACTGGAGCGATTAAATTGTAAACAATGCTAATCACATGAAATATGCAATATGGCCCCCGTGAAACACAAAACGTTTCTTCTATTTAAACAAATAAAACCTTACTAAACAAAAATGCATAATGTTTAGATTAAGTTAATTAAATGCATAATTAGATTTCCGTCTATTATTTTTACTCGGATTATAGGCAACGAATAATTTCCGACAAACCAGTTCGGCGGTTTTCGGAAGCGTTCGAATAGCCGAGAGCCATCGCCTGCCGCGGGAGTTAGTGCTATATAATCATGTCGATATTCATGGTGTATGCGTTTGCGAAGTATGAAAATTACACATACATGCGATGATATGTCCTGCAGAACGCAACGGCATGAGATGAGTTGCTATTTTTTAAATATTAGGCGTTTTTAAGTTATTATATTTTTTTAATTAATTTATTTACTATTAATTAAAGTCATCTAAAACGTACGAACGTTTTATTAAAATATCTGTGAATGACAAGTAAAGCACTGCATTTCTGCCTATATGGAGCGCACGCCCCTGTCTCAATCAGACAGCTTTACATTGAGTTCACTAGCGTAATGGGAGGAGGGATTCTGATCTTCAGCTGCCTCCATAATATAGTCATTTGAAATAAGCTCGGGCTTATTACGACCCCGCATTATTGTAGCCTGTTAAAACATCACTTGTTTTAAAAATAAATGAAAACCATTTATTTGACGCATTCAGACATTAAACTACTACCTTTCTTCTGATTAATTTCGTTGCGGGACCCAAGATAGGTTGAGATCATAGGGTTTTTTGCCTCTGTCGATCCTGGCTTACAGCAATTGCAGTGGTGGAAATATTTGGTGGGCCATTGCCCAATAAAAATAAAAATAAAAACATTTCAATATTGCAAATAGATATTATAATTATAGCTTTATCTACTCCTTAACAATTTCACTAAATAACACTACACTCAATTATAATTTATATGAGTTTTTCTGTGGATAATGCCTCCTACTACTTTCTTTCCTATGCTGTCTTTGTAAAGAAATATAAAATATACTAACTTATTCTCCCGTGTAAGAGTCTGGTCACAAGACTGCTCAGCAGTTCTCTTGTTGCCGGAGAGGTCTCTGCCCCCGCTGCCCGTATATGTGAACTCTATACCGTTATCTACATCGTCTTCGTAGCCACCTGCAAAATACAATACATAAAGCTGGTCTCGTGGCTGGCTAGTACGTGAGGCTGTAGTTTAGGAATGTAAGTCAACTAATTATGTAGACATCACTTGTCTTTGTCCCTTTTTTAGGGTTCCGTAACACATAAGAAACCCTAATAGTTTGGCTCTGTAGTTGTTGTTGTAGTTATATATAAAAATGGATGAAATTTGGCATAGTTATAGATTGTCTATAGATCTCAATATTAACATCATAAAATAACAATATTTTTTTTTATTTTAGCGGTGGCTCTCCATACATTCACAAGTGGGGAAGAAAAATATTTTTCATTTCACCCCATCGTGTGGGGTATCGTAGAAGAGGTCTTTTAAAATAAAAGCAAGGTTTCATACATGACTTTCTTACAAAGTCGACCATATTCGAGTAGGCCTCCAAAGTGGTTTATAAGTTGGTCCCCCCCTGGCATTTCTAAGCTGTAGGAGATAGAAACTTGTAATTTTCCATGCTGATAGATCATGCTAACTCTTAAGGAAAATTATTTTCAACGAAATTGAACAGTAAATTTACATTACGTATATATATTTGATAGTGAACAGCCTCCGAGGTCTAGAGCTTGGCTCTCGACTCGGAGGTCGTGGGTTCGATTCCCGCATTGGAACAACAAAAAATCTTGTTTCCAAGTTTGGTTAGGACAATGCAGGCTGATCACCTGATTGTCTGACAAGAAAGATGATCCATGCATCGGATGGGCATGTAAAAAGTCGGACCTGCGCCTGATATCTCACCAGTCGTGTCGGTTATTCGTCCCACTGGGTTACGAGAGTAAAGGAAGAGAGAGTGCTCTTGTGTACTGCGCACACACTTGGGCACTATAAAATAACTCCTGCGTAGCTGGCCTGGTTTCAATTAAACCGCCCACCGTCACTGAAATCAGTGTGGGGATCTATTATTATTATATTTGATAGTTACGGAACCCTCCTTAGACATGTCCCGACATGCTCTTGGTTAGATTATTTTAAATTAATAATTATATTAATGAAAATATTTTAAATACTGAAGTACATAATACACTTAAATGAAACATTCTAAGGTAACCTGCATCTGTGAGAAGACTAAGTACGCTTACACACTCATGCAGCTCCCGCAACGCCATTTTAAGTAATTTTTGCCGCAGAGCCGGCGATCAATGCAGCAACTCCTGCGGCGCGTGTGTAAAAACGCTAACAATCTTTAAATGCCCTTCTTTTTAAGAATTTTTAATAAGTGACAAAATTATATTATTACTGACCAGACAATACAATGCTATATGCTCCTTCTACATCTCTACCGTGTATTCCTGATACAGGTGGTCTGTGAACTCCGGACTCTGAAAGCTATAAAAAACAATATCAATGAACAGGACAAAATAACCTAAATTATGATCTAAAACTCTGTCCTTTGCTTAATTATACAACAATTTAAAACTTACTTGTATCCTAAACCGCCAGCACATGCCTACTTCAATGCCTGGTATGGGTCCAAAGTGATTAGCTGGCATGGCACAAGTTTTGGTCTTACCTGAAATAAATAGTGAATAAACATATATATATATATACGTTTGCCGCCCTTGTATGCCTACATATTTTAAAATACAATAATCGTGAAATGGTAAAATCGCTACATTCATAAGAAAACATCAATTTAGACAATTTTCAATAGAAATGCGTAAAATGGTGCACATAATATGAGTAGTGCAAACACCACCACCACACAAGCAACAATGTCAGCAAGATCGTGCAAGGCCCCACACCACCATGCAGGTTGCAAAACTCGACGCGCGTTTCGCCCCGAACCCAGAGCATCCTCATTTGTTTGCAGGTCCACTTCCTGTTAGTTCTATCATTTCTGATATTGTGATACTCTGATTCTGAGAGACCCGTGCCCCAGCAGTGAAGTTCGTACATTGACTTCTTCCTACTTGTCTCTTCCACTCGCGCAAGAATATATTGCTATCGCGCTCCTCTCGCTTACTTGTATAAACGCGATAGCATTATTTTCGTGCGCGAGTGAAAGAGATAAGTTGCAATGAGTCAGTGTACGAAATCCACGCACTGCGCTACCGCACTTTAGTTAGAATATGCTAGCACAGGTGCCGAATACACGACGCGACGCCAGATATATGTTGCGCACCGTCGACAACGTTTTCTCGCATCAGACAAATCTAAGACACAGCTTTGTTGACGCAGGGACATATACCTCGCGTCATATCTTCGGAAAATGTGCTAGTGTGAAGTAATGTACCCACCAACACATGCCATCCCTCGTCCCCAATCTCTATTGGTTTTAGATGTGTTTTGTTTCTTCCTCTGTTTGCCCGCACCAGGTGCAATCACTTCGTTTGGGTCTCGCTTACACGATGGACAGTACCAGTCATCATCTGGTAATTTCTTTAGTGGTGGATCCAAGCAATCCATGTGGAAGCCGTTGTTACAGTCATCACACAGCAGAATCTAAAAATAATTATAATTACTATACAAAACTCTTATCACTATGAGAATAAAACTATACTTTGACAAAATCTGATTTTAGATTTACTTTCTATTCAACACAGAATTTGAAATATTTTGTATAGTGACTTGTAATCTCGGTTAAAATTATTAAATCAATCATAATATTCATAAGCCAATTAACATAAAAAGTTAAAAATTATACCTTTTCTGGATTCTCTTTCCCTGAACATAGGTAGCATCCACAATCTTTACATGGCATTTCCTCGACATCTCTGCATGTCAGACAATTCAATGGCATTGATCCTCAAGAAAAAAAGGTATGTTTTAGTTTGTAAAAAAACTCATTCAATAATGTGGGAATGAAGTTATAGCAATTCTGTAATGATTTTATCAATATTCAAAAATATAATTAGCTGATTTAAAACATAAGCCTTTACAGGGCATTACATTTACATTTACATTTATCACAATTATTATGAATGCAACATGGTGTATAGTATTAACACATACTTTTCTCAGGAGCTTGAGACATCTTTTTCTTATATTCTTCAGTCCTGTCTGCCAATGGTACAACGCTTTCAATCGCAAATATTTTGTCATGCACAGACACTTTTGTCTCATTCTGAGGTACAGCATCTTGTCCCAAGTACAAAGTACCAATAAGTTCATAATTAGTTCTAGTTTTGTTCACTTTGTCCACTTTAAAGTCATACCTGAAATCAAAGTGTCGCCATTAGATATGAAACATTTCCAGACTTTAATTTAAACACAATTTACTGTGATAACCACTGGAGTCAAGAAAGTGTCAAATCACAACATAACCCTTGGCACTTTCATGTGTTTCTTGTATTATTTCAATAGTGCTAGGCATGCAATTTGTGATAATATTAATAAGTAAGTGCAACATACCAATAACCTTTTTGAAGAGGTTCCTCAGTATTATAATTGACCATAACTTTCTGACCAGGTTTTACATCTTTTATGTTGATTTCTGTCCTTGCCCTGGGCCTTATTTCTCTTAATTTACAGTATAACTTAGACTCCTCCTCACTGAAAAATAAAATTTCTGATCACTGTAATGATGATAATAACTATAATTTGAGAGACATAAAGCAGCAATGAAAATATTTCTTATAAGACTACAGTAAAAACTTGTTACAAGGACATTGATGGTACCAAAAAATTATAGTGGTAATAACCGATAGTCATTACAACCAATATTAAAATGTTCATATTGTACCATGACAAATTTCTAAATTTTTTTGTCACTCATCATTATAAATGGTTGACTGTATATAAAATTAGAATTGCATATTATTAAACTCAAAATACTCACTCATGGTCCAACTGAATTTTGAAGAGTAAACTTTCTTCGTCAGTATCTTCTTTAATTTGTTTCCTTATATTATCTTGTTTTTGGAAATATTTAGCAATTCCTTTCTTAGACTTAGACTCATTTGGACTGGTTGCGCTTGGTGGTATATTTTCTACATCACTATTTTCACTTTGGTTTGCTTTGGAGTCAGAAACATCGTCCATCAGTGTTGTGTTTGCAGTTGTCACTATTCTTACTATTTTTCCTTCTAACCATACACCGTCTTCTCTATCCCTCATGTCAATTAGATCACCTACAGCGTACAAAGTGCTTTTGGCATCTGAAATTAAATCTACACTTAAATTCAAAACATACATAATGAATAGTATAGTATATGTGTCCCTTATATGGCCAAAATAATATTTGTTGGAATTTTTTAAATAAAAAAACGCATACCCTCTACATTTTTTATAAATGCTAAAACAAAACTAAATATTATTTTTTATACTTCTGGGATGATTGCAACCTGTGCCAACTGAGCCGCTAAGCTTACAAAAAATTGCGTTCTACACTGATATTTTGTTCTGCTACAATACCAATATAAGTGCAAAAATTAGGTAAATTAGGATCAAAATAAACCAAGGCTGACATGAATACTTAATTAAACTCATAAAATAACAACAAAAAGTTTTGATAACTTCTCTTTAGGTCAGTTTTTACAGGCCCAATACAAGTTTCTATGTTGACAGCTCAGCGCAACAAAAACCTTCTTTATTTTATTTTTTTAGCTGTGATTTATGCACTTTTTATGAAGATTACTGTTAAAGAGTGCAATTTAGATGTATTTAGCTTAATTAATCCCAATAAACTCCCTGCTCCAAGATTTTTTTCAACTTCGTCTATACATATAATTAGGTAACAAGTTTTCCACCCTGACGACTGGGATTACTTCACATAAGTTGTTCTGCAAGGCTGATTGTTTCTTTCCTGGATTTGTACATAGACAAGAAAATCATGTCTGGCATGCTGCGTCCAGAACTTAGAATCTGTTATATGACCAAATCTTTTGAATATTGCATGTTATTTACAGAAAATGTAGAAATAATAACTAATAACTCTTTGTTGTAAGACATTATTTAATAATGCACATCCTAATGCCTTCAAAAGATGAAGAATGAGAGAGGAAAAGTATTTTCAAAGAAACAAAGGTTAAAAGGAAACAAAAAAGGAGTCAGGTCAAACGAAATCATTTTGTTGGTGTTAGGTATGACAAGAAAGACTTTCTTTCTTCTTCTTTTAATCAATTTAATCTAAGTTCTTTTCCTTCTCCACAAATTTTTTGTCTATGCCTTGTTGTCTTTGTTTCTTTGAAAATGATTTGTCTTCCTCAATTGTAATCCTATTAAAGTTGTCAGAATATGTTTTATAATCTTACGAATTGTGAATCTAAACCATCCAGGGCGCTACTCAAACGCATACAATAAAATTCATTCAAATCGGTCCAACCGTTTAGGAGGAGTTTAGTGCCATACACACGTAGAGTATAATTATATATATAAAGATTAAGAAAATAATCAAATTATTATTACGTTTCTCTAATTGGCAGTCAATTTGACTTCATAAATAATGTAAAATACACGTAAAATAAGACTAGCAAATTTGAGTCTTATGTGTTGATAGTTTATTTCGTGGTAGGCAGTTTTTTTTTACCACTCTTGAATTTTACAGATATCTTTAGGTACACAATAAACAATTGTGCACAAGAAATCTAAAAAACCACATATGAAACGACAAATGAAACATTTAATTGCAGTTCATAGGGTTGTCCCATAGAAACTTGTATGGGAAAATTAAACTTGCAAGTCAGCATGGGTTATTGATAATTGATTTTATAAGTTTATCAATTGATAAGTTTATAAATTTATCAATTAGGCTAATATTTTTTTCTAAGCTATTTGGGTCAATACGAACATTTCAAGTTAGATATTTTTTTACGCATACAAAAATATCTAACTTGAAATTTAAATTAAATTAAATTTATAATTTAATTTTTTGCTATTGGGGAAAGTGATGATAGTAATGATACTAACTAACCATGGGTTCACTAAGGAAATATAAATAATAAATATAAAGTTATATTGAATGTTTCCAACAAGGTTTCTTTTTGCCTGTAAACAATTCGAGAGAAAGTGTAATTAACAACATACAAGTTCATAGAAAATACTAGCCTGTATAATTCACATTTTCCTTATTATCTTCATCTTTTTTAATACATTCTGTCTTGTTTTCTTTTTCATCTTGAGAGTCTTCAACTGCTTGTACAACCATCAGTTGTATCACGTCATTTAGTTTTATATTATAATCGTGAAAGGTGTATCCATTTTCAAGCTATAATAAAATAAATACTCATTTTAAAATGTTTGCACAATTCTTAAGTCCTAAATAAAATTATAGGTACATGAAAGAAATTTTTAAATGTTGGTATAATTTTCATTGAATACAGGTTCATCATATACACAACCACCTTGTTAGTCTCAATTTTTGTTTTTTATTCCGTAGTACTCAAGAAACCCTTATAGTTTCGCTCTGTCCGTCCATCTGTCTGTCTGTCCGCACTTCTAGCTTCTGTATGTAATTATGAATACTTATAGATTGTGTATAGATTTCGGACAAAATCTGGACAAGTGCAAGTCAGACTTACACAAAAACCGCCTTACTAATAAAAATATTTAAACAGTGGATAAGCAATAAAACCTTTTGTGCTTATATGATACGTGGGAAAAGTCGCTTGACATACAAGGACAAAACATTGTATTGCTTATGCATTGTGTTAATTTTTTTTATTAGTAAGGGGATAGCGTTCCATACCTTTATCTATACAATTATTATCCTACTACTATTATAAATGTGAATTTTGTGAGGATGGATGGATGTTTCTTACTCTTTACTGCAAAAACTACTGAACATATTTTGATATAATTTGGTATGGTAGTAGTTCAAGCTCTGGACCAACACATAGGCTACTTAAAGTACAGTGTTCCCATAGGATATTGTATTAATGCGGGCAGACCCACCATGGGCAGAAGCTAGCACATCAAGCACTAACTGTAAACTGGAACTCATCTGTGAAAATTTCAAACTGTCTAGCTATCACGCTTCATGAGATACAGCCTGGTGACAGACAGATGGTCGGACTGACGGCCAGCGAAGTATCAGTAATAAGGTCTCGTTTTTACCATTTGGGAACGGAACCCTAAACATGATGGTTCCAGAAAGATACTATTAATGGTTTCACTGTACATTGTTGAAAGGTTTGCATATTATGATCATGGACTTATTATATTGTATTCAACTATACAATACAATGAACACTTATCCTACAAACATAGCAATTTATGACAAATGAAATCAATTTTGTAAACAAATATATATACAGCCGAATGTATAACCGCCTCCTTTTTTTGGAAGTCGGTTTAAAGCAGTTATGCATAGCAACTGGCGATACTAATGAAAAAACATGTGCATAGCTAAAATTAATATTCGCAACAACTACCCAATTCGCAATGCGAGAAAATGTCATTATGAGCCTTCAGCCTTTCATCATAACTATTTTTATAGGTATGAGATTCAAATTTCGAAGTATGCCTATGGACTATAGTTACCTATACTCTTTTCTTGGAAACTATGGCTTACCAATTTGCCGCCGTAAAATAAACGTTGTAACTTAGGATCCACATCAAATTTATCCTTAATTATACGTCTAAATTGATCTATTTTTGTTAACTTAGACTCCACCACTACTATTGTGTCGGATTTACCAAACTTTCGAACACGAACATGCATTTTTGCACTTAAATAGTTACAAGAGTAATATATATAAAGATATATAAACAACGAGTTAGTTAATTATTATGGTAATTTCTAACTAAGTACTTATAAATCACAAAGAATTAGACTAAAATTAAAACTGATTTTTCGAAGTCCTTTAAAATTTGTAGAAAATTTTGACAATAGAAATTGGCGCGCTCAAGTTCCACAGCTACTGAAAAATTCTGACAGTTGTGATTTGACAACCAATTTTTTTTCTCATATTTTGGCTATGATTTGCCAAAGTGACAGCCAGTAGCCACAACTAAATAAACGGTTCGTAAGATAAAGCTAATAAAGGGCCATCCTATTAACTACTGATAGGTTGCTGTATTTGCAGGCAGGATGGACAGTGTGCATAGCCATTAGCAATGGCTGAGGTCATGGCCGTCATTAAGCTAGACGCCTAGTGCTGACGGTAGGTATCCCGCCCGCGCATATTTTATATCAGATTTACGAACAGACTACCTATAAAATATTATATCATAGTTCGTGTAAAACCAAATTTCACGCGAGCAAAAGCTAGTTTTAAAATAATTTTAGAAATTATTGGAGATATTAAAAAAGTTTAATGTAGAAGAACGTCACATAAATCCTAGATGCAAGTAGAAAAATAATAGGATACAAAGTCACGGGAAACTGCTAAATTAAAAAAAAAATACTGTAAAATTGCAAACCAAACACAAACAGGTTTTATAGTTCCAATTAGTATGTAACTTCACACTAATTAATAAGTAACTAACAAGCTTTGCTTTTATAGCACCTACACTATTAATTTATATATACGCCAATTAATTTTTGCGAGGCACTTTAAGAAATTTTATTTTATTTATATCGTAACGATTATAGTTCAAGATAAGTTCAGAAAATGATATTTTTTCCCCATGTAATATCTTTTCTAGCTCTTACAGTACAGATAATTTATGCGCGACGCCCTACCCTAGTAAGTTTCTTTTAGTATAATATGTATTTTGAGGTTACTGCATAGTTTCCCATAATTAACATCGTCAATAAATTTTAATTTAAGCAGGTACCTATCATCATATTATTATCTTTATATATATAATTCTACTGTACGTGTGTATGTCACTGAACACCTCCTAAACGGCTGGACCGATTTGAATGAATTTTGTTGTATGCGTTTGGGTAGCACCCTAGATAGTTTAGATTCACAAATTAGCCCGGCAGGACAACGTCTGTCGGGTCCGTTCGTACTATATAAAATCTTATATTTTACGTATTACAGCACCCTATTTTAGTAGCACGATCATCGTCAGACTGGATGCCAAGTAGAATAAATTCGCTGTACTCTGATATCGGGGCATGGAGCGGCAAATTCGTAAGTGAAAATAATTTTTACTCAAAAGAATAAACTGCAATGTAATGACCAATACCATGAATCGTATGGACGAGGCTCCCGGGGAAGAAATACAGTAGTATGACATTTTTGACGAATACATCTACTTGGATGAGTTAGTCTCTTTTGATGATAGACAAGTCGATCGTTAAATCGAAAACGCCTGGAAGAGCTACTGATCCATAAAGACGCTGACGAAAGGAGATTTACCAATTTCCCCAAAACGTAGACTTGTTGATTTATTATGTTAATAACCCGTCCTAACCTACCTACGGTGCTCATTAAAGGTCTAATTAGAGCGCAGCATTTTGGAAGGGAGACTAGCCGACCGAATAAGAAACAGCACGCTACGTTCTAAAACGGGAGTTAAAGACGTTGGAATGAAGGGTGCTAAGATAAAGTAGGATTGGATGGGTCCTGTCAGCCGCATGCATTCCGACCGCTGGGCAAAGATTACCACAGATTGGGGGTACCCAATCTGTCCAGAAGACAGACGATGCGGCCGGGGCCGGCCTAAATAAATTATAATTAGATTAATTAAACTTTTCAAAAATCAACTGTTTCTTACATAGTGCTATCTATGCCATAGCCCTTTTGTAGGAAACAGCTGTTTTTTTTTCCAGTACGAAAGTTGATTCCTTAGTAAAAGTTAATTATATTGAAGAGTACATTCACTCTTGAAAGTTTGGTCACTGACTGAAAAACATTCTGTATATTGTGATATTCAAAATATTGCTAGACGGTTAATGTTATTTTTAATATGCAGAGACCTGTAATGGACGAGATAGAATCAGATGAGGCCTTGCGATTTTATCAGTTTCTAAATTACTTAGACGGTGGTAGTTTCGGCACAGGTACAGTTTGATTTTATATTTTGTTCCGATCCAATATACATACATTTTTCTATTCGTTCGATCGAATCGAATTAAATAATAATGAAATAATTTTTCTTATATTAAGTATATGGACTTTACATAATATAAAAATATAAATATTTTAGGGCCCATCGACGAATTTGTAGACGCAATGTACAGATTAGCTAATTATATGAAACTACAAAATAGTAGAGAAACACAAGCAAGAGGTATGAGGGAGTTGGAAGCGATCAACGGTGAAAATGGGTATTGTAAATACTAATTATGTACTGAAAATACAGAAAAAAACTATTTCGATAAATAAAATACATATTTTGTATTTGTATGTTTTAGGCAACAGCATTAAAACTGTGCTAGAAGTAAGCACCGTGATTATGAGAAAAAAACGCAAATTCTTTTGTACCGGAGAAGTCAAGGAGCCAATTGTTAATAACAAAATTATTTGCAAGGTATGGTAATATAAAAAATCAATCAACCTACATTTTATCCTAAAAATTACGAGACCTAAAAGGTCCTAAAATGATCCCTGAGGTACGCCTAAAGTAAGTGAGGTGAAGTAAAGAGCCATACTGTTACGGCTCTGCGCCGCACCGTATCGTATCGATAAGTTACGAAGGTATGAGAGAGAGAGAGACATCCGATATCGGACCGGAAATTGATTTGAAACCTTAAGGGCCATACTGACCATCCAGCCAACAAGCCGAAGACCGCGAACTTGTAGGAATTTTTTTATATGATTGACACTATTGACACTAATGATGGCTATTAGTACCGGTGCTGGATTTGTTAGATGGGCCGTGATTATAGGGCAATCCAGCCTGCAAACCCAAGGACGCGGACTTGTAGGCATAAATTATAAATTATTAACACTAATGACGGCTATTAGTACCGGTGCTGGATTTACTGGATGGGCCGTGAGTATGGCACATAAGGCGCATTATGCCTAAAATAATATAAGAGCATTAAATAATCTTATATTATTTTTGGCATAAGTGTGTTGGGTTACAGTCCAGACATTTTCCTGTCTGTTATCGGATAACGGTGCAATAAGACGTGAAAACGCTCATATTCCGCTTTCGTTTGATTTACAGTCTGAAACGTGAGGATGGCCGTTATTACGCAATAAATAAAATTTATTATTACTAATGATACTATTGTGTCAATAATTTGAAAATTATTCAAGGCTGCAGCGCAGGAACTGCAGCACTGAGGGTATGGCCCTCAACTCGTGGAAAAATTAAATAAAATATTGAATAAATCATATTCCACCTAGGAACGGAAAAAAATCTCATTAATACGATTTTTGTTTCTTGATCTTGATAGTCACTATCGCTTATTTTCTTTTAACTTGAATATTTGTATATAATAAATGTTTGAAAGTGGGTTCATGTATGATGATTATATTTTCAGGATAGAATATTACTTCCGATAGCAGGAACTTCCTGTCGGGATGCTATTATGTATTGGCATCCCGGCTTAACAGAAGAACATTATTGTGTTGGTGCTTTAGAATCTAAGAGTCCCGTACATATTATGGATATCGAGGGTAAAAGAATTTTGCTTACAGATAAGAAAGTTTTGATTTTAAAATATAAGTAGGTACTTATTTTGTTTGTTATCGACAAACTAAAAAACGACAAAATTATTTATATGAAACTTTTAATTCCATAAAACATTTTTCACATTTCTATGTTATCAGCGTATTAGTTAATCAATAACAATTTATCGTTTTTTTATTTCAATTTAGTGTGTTATTATTAATAACTAGCTGTCCCAGCACACGTCGTTTTGTCTTAACTATGAACTGGAATAAATAAATAAGTGCACCTCAACCTACACCAACATTTGCACCTACAACTACAATCTACCCCTACAACTGATTTGCATAATGAATTATTGCAAATAAAAAGTAATAATTAATTATGTAGGTCACCCGATCATTCGTTTGACTTCGTAAACTAGCGACGACGCGGCGCGCAAGCTGACACGTTTTGCTCATCAGCAAACTTCAACAACCCACTTCCTGCTCACCGCTGGCGGTCGAGGCGAAACCAAGGACACCAGCGACTCGACGACAGACGACGAAAAATTACGCAAGTATCACCGCTGGTCCCACCGTACCCCCGCAGGTTAAGATAAGAGGGGTGGAGGAGCGACGCAAGACTGAGCCTCCTCGAACCGTCAAGGACGAGAGCATCAGGAGGTGCGATGAGGAGGGCTTCATTCTGGCGAAGAGAAGAAATAAGAGTTTGAGGGCGTCTGCAGTCTCGCCTCAAGGTCAACTTTAGTTCCCTTATAGTGAGAGTGCCGACACCACTTTTGTCTACCCTCGAGGTGGAAGCGTTCTGGTCGTCGGTTGTAGTGTACCGAAGGTTCAGGGGGAGACTCCCCAATGAAACGTGTATCACGTCGCAGAAAAAAGACAATACGTGATAAACTATTTTTAGTGTGTTTGTGTAGCGTGTGTGTAATTAAATACTATAGTTTAAAATTATTGTCAAATGTGTATCCGTTGCCTGATTGCCATAACACAAGTTTTAAACTAAGCATGGGATTAGATTGACGTGATGTATATAACATGTTTATTATTATGTATGGTGAATAAAGTATTTGAATTTGAATCTACACCTACAAATACATATACACCAGCATATACACCTACAAACCTAAAATACCGGCCGATGATTAAAAATAAATAAACAAAACAGGCAAACTCAACGCACCTATAAATATTTGCAAATCAAGTGACAAATTGAACACAGTAAACAGATAAGCACCTTACGGGGCAGTTGCCCAGCCTGCATACCCAGCACTGGGATTAATGGCAGTAATTAGTGTATAATTTTTGCCTACAAGTCCGCTTTGAGGCCACAGTATCGGATTTGCAGACTGGACGGTGAGTATAGCGCTTTAGTACGGGAAAATTTAATCGTCATTTTTAGTATTTTCCCCGCACTTTTCTTACGTTTCTCTATATTTATCACCGTTTAAACCTTTCCTGAACCAATACCAAAACTAGCCAAATCCATCCAGCTGTTCCCAAGTTTTAGTGAGACATTGAAATTTCCATTTTTATTTAGGTATAAAGGAAGATTTCTACCTAGGCATATTAACGTAGTATTTAACAATAATAAAATAAAAATAACCTAGGTAATAACTTTAAAATAAACTTATATAGTTACAGTAATAGATACACTATTACAAAAATAAAGGTTTTTTTATTATTATTTGTAAGATTATCATAAATTTTAACGTGGCATTATTTCAAAATCGGTCTTATAATCTATTTATATAACTTACTTCAGGTGAAATGTTTTGTAAGGGAGATGACTATTCAAAACGCGAATATCTTCTAGCATGTGATTTCTACGAAGACCAAGAATCACCAGTAGCAGATTTGTTGCAGTATTATCCAGATCCCCAAGTTGAGATGACAAACAAATTGTAAAAATATTAATAAAATTGTATGTTATTAATTTACATTTTTTACCTTAAATAAATTAAATATATAATTTGATATCGACTCGAGTTCATAAAAGAACTAGTAAGTTGCATGCAAATATTGATAATGGTAAGCTGGGACTATATTATGTTCTAAATCCGTAAGGCCGGGCCCGCCGTATTCCGGATCATATTTTTATTGTAAAAGGCCCTGGGCTATTTTCGACAACATGTTAATAAACAATCTAGAACCCATTTTGGTAAATCTAAAAAAATAACAAAAATACAAACAATTTTAATTTACAATTATTAAGAAAGAAAGCAATAGGTATATCGGTCTGCGACGTCCGAATGGTGTGTTGCTACCACCAATCGCCATACATTTGTCATTAAATATATATGGCAGTAGCACCTTGTGACGTAAAAAATAGTCTTGCAACAAAGAAGAAAAAAGGAAATATACTTTATTTACTTAATTTTTTAATCGCGTCAATTTAAATAACTTTACCTTTTAGATTTTTGTGTCTCTATTCTCTGTTCAACAATAGGCTACTTGACTCATACTTAATATTTTTTTACATTGAATGAGTATTTGCTTTAGTACTTGGCTTAGGAAAAGTAATATATCGAAATCATGAAATAAAATAACAAGATGGATAAATAAACTAAATCTGAAAAAAAAAAATAGAACTGACGAAAACACTATCTGTGCATTGTGCTCGGGCGCCCCCTAGTGTTTATGTCATAGGTCGTTAGCCCCCCCCACCCGTTAAAATCTGACGTATGACCTAAGTTGACGGTCAGCGCTAAAATGCAGATTTCGACGAAAATTCTTTTGAGTGCACTAGCTTAAACGAGTATTAGTATATTCGGAATCTACACACACCGGCAAATTTAGCAGAACATAAAATAAAGGTTTGATATCAGTATCATATAAGGTTGCTGGCAGGTTTATACGTCATTTAATTTAAAAAGAAATATTTTCAAATTAAGAAAACAACTGAACATCACATTTTATGCAATTGTTTTAATTTTATTCAAATACTCCTTACTTATCTGGAGCGAACTTCGAGCACGAGTATTTCTTCATAACTACTGTGTTTGATTTAAAATTTCATTGAAATACTGTTTTTTGTTAGTTTTTTTTTAATCGCGTATCTTTTTGGAGTTGATGACTGAATTATGCCTGACTTATCCCTAACGGAGATTGCCAGGGCACTCGAAATGCGAAGAAATGGTCAAACCTACAGATTGATATCCAGAGATCTTCGTCGACCAGTTTCAACGATCCATCGCAGTATCCAACGGTTCAGGGAGACCGGTAGTTATGTGAGAAGAGCAGGACAAGGCAGAAAAAGACGCACTTCGAGTAGGGATGATCGTTTCATTCGGCTTCGTGTACGTAGGAACCCCCGTTTGACGGCCGTCCAAGCCCGACATGAGTTAGAAGCAGTGCGGGGTGTAACCGTAAGTGAGCGTACGGTACGAAGAAGGTTCGAAGAAGCTGCTTTGGGTTCATTTGTGCCCGCCAAGGCTCCAAGGCTCGAGGTAAATCATCGTAGAAACAGGTTAACTTTTGCTCAGGAACATCAACTTTGGAACGCGGACCAATGGAGTAAGGTATTGTTTAGTGATGAGTGCAGAATTTTCTTAAATCAAATTGACGGCAGGCAAAGAATATACAGACGCAAAGGAGAACGATACATTCAGACAAATTTTGAAACGGGCATTTGTTTGGGAGCTCGCATAGACTTGGTAGTGATTGACAGAGGGAGTCTGACTACAGACCGCTATATCAGAGAAGTTTTAGAAGAAAATGTCGTACCGTTTGCCCCATATATCGGTGACGATTTTGTTTTTATGCAGGATAATGCTCGGCCGCATACCGCTCGGGTAACTCAAGCTTATCTTAATGATATGAATATCACTGTTATGGAGTGGCCGGCGAGATAACCGGATATGAACCCAATAGAGCACGTTTGGGACTTGCTGAAAAAAGAAGAAAAAAAAGAATGCCGGTGTGTTTACGTAAAATTTGTTTTTAAGTATATTATAAGTATATAATATAATCTACAACAAATAACAAGTGGAATTAATTCGAGCATCTAATCGCACAAGTTTGTAAAATAACACCTTTGTTGTCAAAAAAAAGCATTTAAAAAACAATTTAAGACGCTAGACACATTATAAATAGACTAATTATATTAAAAACAAGTTGTTTTGTTATTATAAATTAGACACAATATCCTCTGCTTAATTATAATTTAAAGCGAATGCGTTATTTCAAAAATAATAATTGTAACAGACGCAAGTTCCAAAAAAGCCTTTTTGGACCTGATTATCCACATAAAATGTAATTTTTTATAGTCTCATATTAAATCTCACTAATATAGAGTTTCTTGTTAAAAAAATCATGTATATTAAGTGGCCCGATCATTATAAATCTTAAAATGCAAAAAAAAACGGTAAAAATTCCACTGTTACATAACAGGCTGATAACTGTTTAACGGTTTGATGTTTTTACTTATGAGCTGTTTTGTCAAAAACGACACAAAATATAGAACCAAAATAAATAAATACACATTTCTTAGGCTTTTCTAGAGTTATTAAAATTGTTTGAAAAACTGATAAAATTTCATAGTTATGTAATAATTTACGAACAAATGATCTTTGGAGTCGTCTTTCGTCAAATTTATTTTAATGTTTTTGTAAGACATAAAAATTAACTTATATGACTATTTAACATAAAAATATGAAAAATATTAATTTAACAGTAATCTTCTCGGATTTGCCGAAAATTTGTCTATGACAGTCTTTTCAATAAACTCACTGTTTTCTTTTAAATAATTGCGATGTACGCTCATCAGACCCGTAAGCCTTTCTTCACCCATGGTGCTTCTAAGCCACGTTTTAACTCTTCGAAGCGTACTCAAGGACCGTTCTACGGTCGCCGTGGTGCATGGGATAGTGCTTAAAATAATCAATGCCTTTCTGACAGCAGAGTAAAAAATGTTGACTTCGTTGAACAGATCAACTACTTCTATGTCCCTTAATTGATCATCTGATAAAGCCTTCTTCACCCATAAATTATGCCAAAGGTTCAGTTCTCCGGTGATATCCAGGTTATAAAATTCTTGGAATGATTCTGCGTTCTTGTGTAAGTCTGTAATGCTGGTTTTGGTCATATACAAGGGATGTAGCTTACTTAAAGCAAACGCCGGAGTATTTTCTTGGGAGAATCGAATATTCAACGATGAAATGAGTGAATCAATGTATGGTATTATCAGGGAACGCCGCCAATATTCGTTATCATTGTCTGATGGCGGATTACTTCTATGTGTTTGCTTGTGAGCAAGACGTGGAACCGAAATTTCTATGTTCAAATCCATTGCAACAGCTCGCGCTTTTTGAAGCATTTCATTACTTATTTTATCAGGAAACTCGCGGTCATTTCTGAGAATGTCCTTGATATTTTTGATGTATTCCTCCACCGAGATAATGTCGATCGATTTAGCTTGCAGTGTGTTAACTACTGGTTCTAAAACTGCAGAATATTTGGCTATTGTTTGTAGAGCAACAATAAACACTGGTTTTGTAACGGCTGAATGCAACTGATATGCAGATTTTCTGGTGGCATAATTTGCCTCTACGGATAACGTTTCTAGAGATTTCACAAGCTCTGTGAAATGTTGAGAAAACTTTCTGATTGATTTATATTTTTCGGACCATCTCGTCTCACACAATCGTGATAGGTTTGGAGCGCAGTTTCGACGTGTAGTTGATTCTCTGAAAAACGTTATAATATCCTTTACAGTGGCGACAGTATTTCTAATTTCTGGCACTGCGTTCGCATCATTCACAACAAGGTTGAGTTTTGTGACTTGAGCAATGAAAATATAAAGCACGAGGATTTTTCTCAAAATGGCTTGTACGCCACCCTCTTTCCCTGCCATTGTAGAACAGCCATCGAATCCAAATCCTACGCAATCTTCGGTTGGGAGGTTAGAACTAATCAAGAAATTGTCAATTGCTTCGGCAATTGCTGAAGCATTTTGTGCTTTTAGTTCAACGAACCCTACAAATTCTTCTCTGATTTTCCTTTTGCTTTCGTCGTAAAACCGCACGCCTATTGACAGCTGTTCTTTCCCAGCTACTTCTACGTCTACTGTTTCATCAGCTAAGACTACGTAAGCCATGGTCTTCTGAACCTCACATATTATATTCTCCTTTAATATCTTCGCCACATAAATTTATCAATTCGTTTTGTATTTTCGGCGATGTGTAAACTGCATTGCGACGGCACTTTTGGCCAGGTGACTCTTTAATTTGTCTTCCCCTGAATTGATTCTCAGTTTCAAAAAATCTAATAAAACTGAAATTTGTTTAAATTTAAAGTTAAAATTTTTAAAAAAACACAAAAAATCATCTGCTTGTTTTCCCCTAAGAGGCATATCATGTGTACCGCAAAATACTATACAAGAAATAATTGATGACAATATTTGTCTGTTTTCATTGATTGCTTTTTGGTGTCCACTTTGCAGTTGGATGTCTACAGGAACATTTTCAAGGAAATTTTTTGCAGCATTTGTCGCTGTTAGCTGAAGGTGAGTCGTTGCATGCTTTCGGCAATCTTCATGCGTATTTTTGAACTTTATATATGGCCTAACCATAAGTGATCCCAAAACTTCTCTCACAGTGCTGATGGGCGAAGGTAACAAAACACAATGCTTACAAAGAGCGCCTTTTAGTCGCTTGGAATATACTAGCCATGGTGCATATTGATCCAACCAAGCATGATTCAATTTTCTTTTCAATGGCTTGCATCACTTTCAAAATCGTAATTTCTGGGCGGGATCCAAGGATTTTGTAACAACTCCCTCTTCTTTTCCGTCGATAGCTGGGTAGCCAACCCAACCTAACGACCTAGATTATTTTCATGATAGCCATCGACCACTATAATTTCAGGATCGACGTTGACGTCATAAGTTTGTTGGGATGTCGATGGAGAAGAATAGTCGGCAACAGGTTTACAGGTTCTGCTAGAGAATGTGACGCTTGTCCAATGTTAGCATGCAATGATCTTGGCATTACATGAGTAGTTTTATCATGGTTGTCATTTTCATCGCTTCCACTGCTACTTTCCCGAACTTTTTTTTTTTTCGCGTGTTGTCCCTAAAAAATGGATACACAAACAAAATTACTCTTACGGTGTTTAGTCATAGGACGAAAATAAAGATCAAGATACCTATAATAACATCACATTCAAATATCATTTACTTCCTATCCGTAAAAGTAAAATTGCGATATTCAAAATTCGTTAACTTTGTGGTTTGAACGCCAAATAATCAAAACTAGGTCATTTGAAATAATACTAATTGATAAATGAAATAATAATGTTAGATAAATGAAAGAGCATAGAACATCGATACAATTATAAGACCACGTCCACGTCCAACCACGTCCACCACGTCTTGTAATTAATAAATTAAAATATTGTAAGTAATATGCTAAAGATATACACTTACAAGAGAGCCCCCCTTAAACAAATCAAATAATCATATTAGGTACATATGTGTTTTATTTTGACTCACCTCTTTAAAAGAATTTCCTGATATCCATTTGTCGGAGTAATATTTCCAGTTGTTGCGCGGTAAACGTAATTCTCGTGTCGTCGCAACTAAACTATAAGACACTATGGCGCATGAAATATTCGCTTGTATTAAACTCCGAACTGAATTGAATTGTATTTGAACTGAAATGCCTTGCTCTGTTGTTAGAAGAAGGCGTCTTCTAACCGCCGCCGGGCCCTTGAAAGGGGCCTTGAGCGGATAAACATGGTCAGGGGCTATGCCCCTCTACATGTGAAATTCCTCTTTTTTTTATATTTTTAATGATGACACGCCCAGTACGAATACTGGGCGCAAGACGTCAGTTTTAGGGGAAGACCCCCCGCGGCAGAACGCGGGGGAAACCCGAGGTAGCTGGGAGGAAGAAAAGCGACGGCCGAGGACGGCCAAGACCAGCAGTCGACTCTGGCGGAGCATGTGGGTCCCGGTCCGGGAACCAAGGAAACGCGTATGGTGCCGCTCCCACACACTCCGCATTTGTCGGACTGCGGACACAAACCGACCTGGGGAAAAGGTAGGGGGAAAAATATTTGTCCCGGACCCCAGACTTTTGATGTCGGGGGGGAAAAAAACACGCTACGGTGCCGACAGAGTGGCATTAGGGCTGCCACACGTCGGACACCGGGCGGGTGCAAGAAGAATGCGCCAGTATTTTAATTACTGGCGCGGGGGGGAGGGTGCAGGGGGGAGACAATCCAACGGTGGACGGGGTGGCAGAGCGCGCTAACGCGCCGAGGCTCCTCCTCTTCGGGGGCGGGGCGGCAGGCGAGGCTCTGCGGGGTCCCCAGCTCTGGTGGCGTCGCGGGGCAGCAGTCTGCGGTCAGGCGGGCGGGCGTGCCAAGGCGCCAGGTCAGCAAGCTCGACCAGGTCCGAAGCATCAGCTCGCTCGAAGAGAGTGGTGGCGAGCCTGCGAACAAAGTCTTCCACGCTCGTTATGCGGAGGTCCCTATTTATAGTGGCGTTGCTCACGTACCTCGGTGCTCCGACGATGCGGCGCAGCACGCGATTCTGCGTTCGCTGCATCTTTGTTTGGTAGGACGCAGCGAGCAGGTGGTGCCACGCAGGAGCCGCGTACGTGAGGCGCGAGCGGATGTAAGTTTTAAACAGGGCCAACCTCATATTGAGCGGGACCTGGGGAGCTGCATAGATCGGCGACAGTTTGGCTGCTGCGGCGCTGGCGCTAGCAACCGCGGCGTTGCACTGGGGGTACATGGTCAGCCGCCGATCTATAATGACGCCTAAATACTTAGCAGTATTACCCCATGGTATCTCCTTCTCTCCTATCTTCAGGGCGGGCGGGTATCCCCTCTTGCGGGTAACGGCGAGCGCCTGGGACTTACCGGGGTTAACGGCGAGTCGCCATTTGCTCAGCCATGCCGGGAGGAGGTCGAGGGTCCTCTGGAGTTTCACGGCTGCGTGTGCTAGGTTTTGGGAGGTGCAGATGAAAGCGGTGTCGTCAGCATACAACGCCGCGGTAGTGCCAACGTCAGTGGGCACGTCGCTGGCGTAGAAATTGTAGAGGCTGGGCGACAACACTCCACCTTGCGGGACACCTGCGGTGATGGGGTGTTCCTCCGAGAGGACCCCGTCGACTTTGACCCTGAAGGTCCGGCCCGAAAGATACGAGGAGAGGAGTCTTACCATGTGGCTGGGGACGTTTACCTGCAGGAATTTGTGGAGGAGGCCTTCGTGCCACACGCTGTCAAAGGCCTTCTCCATGTCCAGGAAGACTGCCACACCAGAGGCTTTCCTGTTTGCGGCATCCGTGAGGAGGTGTACCACGCGAACCAGCTGAAGGGTAGTGCTCAGTTGGGAGCGGAACCCAAACTGTTCGCGCCGAGGAGGAAGAAAAGGAGAGAGGTGTTTGAGGAATAGGATTTCAAAGGATTTAGATAGGGTGGAGAGAAGGGTTATAGGGCGATAGCCCTCCGCCCGTCTCAAGTTTTTGTGGGGCTTGGGGATGGTAATTACAAGCCCCATTTTCCAGGGCTTAGGGAAGTGGCCTGTCCTCACAATGCCATTAAATAGGCGAGCGAGAGCGGCCACTGTCCGGAAAGGTAGATGGCGCAAGGCAGCGTTTGTAACCCCGTCAGCGCCGGGGGCCTTGCGGGGCTTGAGGCGGGCGAGTATTTTTTGAACTTCTCTAGGGGAGAAGGAGAAATTTGGACGTTCTAAGGAGGAAGGGCGGGAGTATAAGAATTTTCTTACCTCCTCGGATACCCTGGCTATATGGTCGGTCGCCGTAGACGGGAGGGGCGAGAACTGCCGCTCCAGGTGGTCGGCGTGGATCTCGGCACGGTCCTCAGCTCGGTACCTAGGATTACCGTCTGGGTGGATCAGAGGTCTTGTGGGGACGGTGGCGCCGGTGAGACTGCGGCACGTACGGTGCAGGGAGGTCCAGTCCTCACCTGCATTCGTTATGCGCCGCGTCCACAAGGCCGCATTGTGGTCCTGCAGTGCCTGCTTCACCTCTGCGGTGAGGCGGTTCAGCTCATTCTTCAATCGGGGGCATCTATTTAGCTGCCAACGCCGCCGTAGCTTCTTCTTTTTGGAAATCAGCTCGGCTATGTGGCGTGGCAGCGGAGAACTTTTTGGGTGGGGACTGGGCGACTGCTGAGTGGCCGCCTCCATCGCAGAGGTGATAGCAGCGGTGATCTGCTGTGTCATGCGCTCCACGTCATCCACAGAGACCACCGGAAAGTTGGGCGTGGAGCCGTGCAGCTGCAAGGCAAAGACCTCCCAGTCGTAGACCGGGCGAGGGGGCAACGGGGGGATGCTAAAGGGAGCAGCTTTTATTGTGGCCAGCACTGGAAGGTGGTCCGAGTCTGGTGCCACATCCAAGACCTCTTGCTGGAAGTCTCCAGGGAGGCGGTGGATGATGGCAATGTCCAGAACATCGGGGGTATAAGTGGGACACTCGGGGTAATGCGTGGGGGCATAAGAGCCCACCACGGAATATCCGGCTCGCTCGGAATCCGCGAAAAGGCGGTTTCCGTCTGCGTTTGACGTGCGTGAGCCCCAACCCGGGTGCTTGCAGTTTAGATCTCCGGCAATCACAGTGGGATCCTCTGATAGGAGCCCGTGGATGTCGGAGATATCTAAACGCGAACCCGGGTGCTTGTAGCACGCATAAATGCGCGTCCGGTGCGAGCCGAGCATCAACTCTATGCCGAGGGCGTAGAGCGAGGCCACAGGGGGAGCGGGGAGGAGTTGGTGGAGCAGTCGTCTGCCGACAAGGACGGCGAGGCCTCGACACACATTTACACCTCCCAGGTAATCCTGACGGTAGGTATGAAAACCCGGGATGGACAGGCGGTCTTGGGGAGACAGGTGGGTCTCGCTGAGTAAGGCAACATCTACTTCGTACGTTTGTAGAAGGTAGCGAAGTAGTGCTGCCTTACCGCGGACCCCCCGGGCATTCCAATGCACAATATTTAATTTTGCGGGTTGGGCAGCCATTTGGAGACTAATTTGGAAACTAAGGAGGCACCTTCGGGGAGGGCCTGCAAAAGAGTGGTAAAGATGTCCTCCCCGGCTTGAATTTTTCTATAAATGTTCATGGCCAGGGAGAACAGGGACTGGAGGAGTTCAGCGGTGGAGGTAGGGGCCTCTCTGCGGGCGTGGCGTTGGGGACGCGGCGCGCCTGTAGAGGGCAGAGCAGTGGCAGCCGCGGGGTCCGAGGGTGCCGTAGCCACCTCGACAACTTCGGTAGCACTAGTGGCCATTTGAGAGTCGCTAGGGGCACGTGGAGTACGTGGGGGGCGTGGAGCGCGCTGGGGCTTCGGAGGTGCCGCCAGATTAGGAATAGACCGAGGCAAAGGGAGCGCGAGTGGCTCGTATTCGGAGTCAGTGGCAGCGGCAGAAGAGGTGGCCGTTTTCCTCCTTTTCCGCGGCTTCCTCTTCTTCTTGGGAGGCTGTGAGGAGGGGCCGAGTTCAGAGGCAGGAACAACCCGCGGAGTGGGGTCATTTGCCTCGGCCATAAGTGAGGTGGCAGTGGGAGGGGGGGGCGGGACCTCTTGCTCCGGGATGGGCGGGTCTCTAGTGCGGGGGGGTCCAGTGCGGGCTACAGTACCTGCGCGTTTGTTCTTCGCCTCTTGACGGAATACAGGGCAGTGTCGACTGTTTGCAGGATGAGCCCCCTTGCAGTTAGCGCAAGTGGGCTCCTCAGAAAGGGGGCGGGGGCAGTCCTGCGCGCGGTGCTTTTCGGCACATCGCACGCATGCCAGCCTGCGGTGGCAATTCTGGCTCGAGTGCCTGAATTGCTGGCAGCGGTGGCATTGGGCGGGGCTCTTCCTGCCCCTCCAGGCTTCAATCCTAATGCCCGGCATATTTAGGATCTCATTAATCTTATATATGCCGGGTACGACATCCGGAGCCCTGGTGATAAGTGCAAAGAATATGCATCCCGGTTTGTCAGGTCTCGCCGCCACCTTCGATACGTACTCCGCTACATACCCGAGCTCGGCGAGACCAGTGATGATGATGATGATGGCGTGATGTCGTCAGGGCTGGTGCTATTGGGTAGGCCTCTGATACCTACCTTAATAGCTCGCTCTTGTGGCAGGGAATACGAGAACCAGCTGATGTGCTCGGTCTTCTCGAGTTCTGTAAGGTACCTCTGTATGGCCCTATATTCCCCCTCGCTGTGAGGTCGGAATCGGACCCCATTTCCATGTGGCTTGGCATGCGGGGCGTAGCCCAGGATCTCACGGAGGCGACGAAAATGTCTCACCCAGTCGTCCAGTTTCTCCACGACCAAGGGCGGGTATCTCGGGGTGGACGGCGGCGGCGGGGAGGCGCACGCCGGTGCTGTGGAAGCATCTAGGGGAGTGCTTACCATGTCCATCGGTGTCGGTGAAGATGCCGGGGACTGGGTAGCAGCTGTAGGAGGGGTGGCACTTACCTCAGCGTAAGTCACCTGGCGGTCAATTCGCTTCGCCGGAGGCGAAACAGTCGAGGCTACTGCCTGTCGGGTGCGCTTGGTGGCCTGCACAGGGGGTGCGGCAGGCGGGGCAGGAGGCGGGGGCATGTCACTCGGCAAGTGGGCCGGCGGCAAAACTTGCGGCACCGGGCAGCGGTCCACACTTGGCGGCGATGCCGGCGAAAGAGGCACGGCTATCGGTCCGCGCGGCTGGCGGGCCTGCGCGGGGTCTTGCGGTAATTGGGGCCGCAAAGCCTCGTTGGAGCGGCGCGTGGAGCGCGGCGGAGAGACCGAACCCTGTTCGGCTGGGCGGTGCGGGAGCCCTGACTCGCTGCGGGCCGCCGTCGGAAGGCATTGGGGCGAGGGGGTAATAGTACCGCCCCGCGAGAATGCCGAAGACGGGCCGGGGCGAGCGGTGTCCGTGCCGCTCAAGCTGGGCTCGGTGGCGGATAGGTAAGCGCGCTCGGACGTGCGCGAGCTCGACCTTGATGAGGTAGAGCTGCGCGACGCACCAGAGCCGGCGCGTGAGTGGCTGGGGCGGTCGCGGCTATGTGGCCGCGAACCGCGGTCGGCCATGGTAACGGGGCACTAACTAGCGTCCACCGTATAACATGGTAGACATGTTCTTAATGACACAACACTAACAACATGTACACGCACACAGAAATAGTAAAGTAAATAAAAGTAATCACACAGAACACGGTTAAAACTAAACACGAAACACGTATCTAGTGTCAAAGTAGTCACGGTAGTGTACTTACTTGCACGGATTAAAACTTAGAGGAGGCTGGCTCCCCGTGACCCAACGTAGGAACAAGTTCCTACGGGAGGCCAAAGGCAGAGCAACCCCTCAGCAAGGCGGCAATCCGCTCGCTATTCTTACGAATAACGAGAGGATTGACGATCGCTATTGGGGTGAAACGGATCTGCACTAGAGCGGGTCGGCACGAGCGTGGAGTGAGCGAGTCACTCGACACGTTCCGAGCGGGACGGCACTACCGCGGAGTGAGCGAGTCACTACGACGCGGATAACGCGAGACGGCACGAGAACGCGGAGCAACTGAGAGAGCACTAGCACGCACGAGAGACAGGACGATCCTGCCTTGCCTTGCTCTGCCTCACGATCCCGCTTATATATTTAAATATTACGGCTCCCGAAATACGTAGAAAATACTCGACTCTATTTCCATCCTTGTCTCATACTTGCTATCACTGTCTTTCCTTTTCAGAATAGTCCATGCTAGAACGTTCTTCGTGGTATTGCTATTCAATACAAGATGTCGCTATTGACCGTATAAATTGATCCTATTTCTCTTTACTGGAAAAAATACTGTCGTCCGTAACTAGATAGCGCTAGATCAGCTAGATGTTGTTTTTTCCAAATTATATTCGGCTTTAATCCTAGATGGCTCTGATTGTCTCGTCGGGAGCGGAAACTACGAGATGCGACGGTTTCACGGGAGATTTAAATTATATTGCGTCGAATGTTGTAGAATATTTAATTATACGAGTAGATAAAAAAAATATTAAATCAAAATATCTGACTGAAAAGATATTTTGTTTCCAACACTTCATTTTGCGCAGAGTAGGTAACACGTTTTTAATTCCCACTTGCCAGGAAAATTGACGTTTATTTTATCTTCTAGGTAGGTTCTACCTGGGTACGCCCATGCAATTGTGGGAAAGTGGTACAACTTCAAAAAACGTGCTATTGTGTATGTAATAGTGCCCTCCTCCAAAACGAACTAGGAACTTTCAGTAAAGCTTCTACCACTTTACTGAATCGACTGACTTGATTCATTGACTGCACTGACTATTTGGACTTTGACTAGACTTTAGACTTGACGATTTAGGAATACGGTGTTGAAAATTGAAACGAAAATTCTATTTCCCGCCTTTTTAACTTGACACTGGCAAATAGTTTTAAGCCGACGTCATAATATATTTAGATAAAAAAAAAAAAACTGTCGAATCAAAATTAAAAAGTCAAAAATGTATCGTGCAGTGCGGTACAAGTGATTTTATTCGATAGATTTTATTTTTATTTAGACCTTCTATATCGTAATAGTAAATATTATACTACTAAAATTGTACTTAAAATATATACACGAAATGATTAAAGTTTGAAACAAATAGGTTATCAGTTTTGTATTTAAACAATTTTAAATTTTTCTAAAAATAAAACTAGGTAACTAATATCTACCGCCCACAAATAGTTAACACTAAATCAATAAAAATGAGCCAGCTAACAGTGAGAATGCGTAAACAGCTGGGTTTGTTGGAAGGAGTGGCAATTATTTTGGGCATCATATTCGGTAGTGGCATTTTCATATCACCTAAGGACGTGCTAGAAAAAACAGGCTCTGTGTGGGGATCGCTATGTGTTTGGGCCGCCTGTGGCATCTTGGCCACTCTCGGAGCTCTGTCTTATGCTGAATTAGGTAAGTTTTCCTCTGATGCCAACCAAATTAGGCCTTTTCCCGATGCCCTCCACTATGTATCCACTGGTGGACATTAGGGAAAGAGTAGACAAAAAGGTAGTATCTTTTGTCGTTGTTGTGGTTGACAAATAGAGGGGGACATCGGGAATAGACGCAAGATTAACTAAGAAACATTTGATTTTTTTTTTTACTAATAAAAAGCCAATTTATAACACAGAATAAAAATTTTACATCAAAAAAATCTGCTGAGTTTGGAATCATATATTATTTATTACACTTCTAAAATTTATAAGAACTATAATCAGATTACATGTCCAGATGACTCCTTTTGTGTATTTTTAGGAACTACGCTCGCCCAGAGTGGTGGTGATTACCACTACATACATGAAGCATATGGACCATTGCCTGCATTCTTATATTTATGGGATGCCAACTTAGTATTTGTGTAAGTTACTTGGCTTACACTAAGAAATGACAGCACAGCTGGTTTATGAGTTGAGTGTTGAAGTATGAGTTCTTGAACTTATAGCTATCGCCAATATTTTATTTTATACAATTTAATAAAAGAGATATAGTAAACTATAAAATAGTGCAACCCTTGATGTTGTTATCGAACTGATTGCTTTGGGAAAAAAGTTATTTTTTCTGTAAAAAGAGTTGAGGCCTGAATGTGGGATGTGATCATATTGTGACTGTCAATAGGACGGTGTAAGAGATTACACAAAAGTATAACAAATAGATTTTCTTTGAAATAATAACATTCAGACTGCTTTTTTTACTTTTTTGAAGACTGGGTATTAGAGCTATAGAAGGAGTCAATTTGCAAACAATTCAGATCTCAAGTAACATCATTTTATATTCTTTATTAATTCACGATTTTTATATTCTTTGAAAAAATTATAAATTCAAATACTACAAACCCCATCCAAATACTAAAGTTTTAATTTTTTACATTAGAGTTTTTTTTTGTATGAACATATTGTTTGTTTCTATTTGTAGCATTCTGATTAAAAGAGTCTAGTCTAGTCTAGTCTATTGGACTTTGCTTTGTTAAAAGATTATTGATCTTTATTAAACTGGACTATTGAGATGATTAATGTTAATTTACTTTTCCATAGCATTGTATAATGTACTCATATTTATTGGATAAGACATTGATGTTATTCAGGATTAAAAATGTTACCTTATTTTTTTTCTCTTGCTTGCTACATAGAATAGGAATGTGTGTAGGTTGTCTTAATGCCTTCTCCTTTTTTGAAAGTCAATATCCAATGGAGAAAGTTTTTTTAAACCGCACAAATCAGTAGTTCTTCTATTTCACTTTGCAACATTATTATTGTATTTATAGTATGTACATATATACTGTATGAAACCACATTGCTAATGATTTTCAGGAATCGTCGTTTTTCATACATCATCTGTCATTTCCATAGAAAAACGTCGATTTCTGAATGCCATTTAGAACTTGGTTGTACTGTACATCACTAATTCAAAAAAATATAGATATCTGACAGAAAATATTCTTTCAGGCCATCTACCAATGCAATTATGGCACTGACTTTTGCTAACAATGTTTTGATGCCATTTTATCCAGATTGTCCCATAGACTTCACATGTAAGAAGTTAGTAGCTGCCGCCACCATTGGTAAGTATTTTTGTATAAAAACTTCAAATTTTTATTTATTAGTCTTACAGGTACTGACACCACAATGAGGACGAATTGTGGCACACCAGGTTTGTCGGCGACTGCACTTATACAGATCATGTAGTCATTCATGTAGAAAGGTGCAGTTCAGAAATAATATATGACGCTGTTGTCACTGTCAATTTATGGAAGAGAAGTGACATACTCGTGATCGTCGATGCTACTGCTGTTATTATTGTAAATATAAAAGTTTGTGAGGGTGGATGTTTGACAAGGGCAGAGCAGCAGCAAAAGCTTGTATCGAATATCCATAATAATACTTTATTCCAAGACCAGTTTTAGAGAAATTAAGTTACAAATGGCGTAACTCAGTACAAGTTTAGATCTTTCAAACTTTTATTCTTGTATCGAAATATTAAAGAGCTGGTTTATTTATGTTTTATTGTATTGTATGTGTAAAAAAAGTTACAGTTTTCGTTTTCGCTCTCGAATCTAGGTAACGACGGCCTCTAGTAATCACTACATAGTATAAAACAAAGTCCCTTTTTAGGGTTCCGTAATACATAAGGAACCCTTATAGTTTCGCGCTGTCCGTCCGTCTGTTTGTCTGTCCGCGCATCTAGCTTCTGTAATTATGAATATAAATTGATAAAATTTGGTATAGTTATAGATTGTGTATAGATCTCGGTTTTAGCATCATAAAATAATAATAATTTTATATTTTAGGGGTGGCTCCCACACATTTGAAGTGGGGATGAAAAATATTTTTTCATCCTACCCCATCGTGTGGGGTGTCGTTGAATAGGTATTTTAAAATAATGGCAAGATTTCATACATTTTTTACAAATTCAACTTTTTTCGAGTAATCGGCCTCCAAAGTGGTTAATAAGTTGGTGGCATTGGATTTCTAAACTATGAGACTTAGAAACTTGCAATTTTCAATGCTGATAGATAATGCTAAAAACTCTTTAGGAAAATGATTGTGAACGAAATCGGACAGTAACTTTTGAAGTAATTTGAAAAAACCTTTTACGATACATTTTACGATTATAGCTACAGATCCCTCCTTAGACATGTTCTGGCTTATCTCTTGAAAATCTACAGAAAATCTCTTGGTTAGGTTTTCTGTCTGTCCCTATGAAAATTTATTTATTAGATCTTTAAAACTATTCAACGGATTTTGATGCGGGTTTTTTCAATAGATATAATGATTCAAGAGGAAGATTTATATGTATATATAACATGCATAATATAGTAGAGAAACACTGATAATAAGCATGTTGCCTAAACAATTTTTTTTCGTCTATTCGATGTTAGACATGTTAATAAACAATCTAGAACCCATTTTCGTATATCTTAAAAAATAACGAATATACAAACAATTAAAATTTCAATAAGAAAGAGCGATATACCGCCTGTGACGTCACGAGCTACACCCGCCATATCATTTTATAATGTATGGCGTTAGCGACTTGTGACGTAATCTAGGAATCGCTTTGTGAGAAATAGATGGGCAATTTTTTTTTAATGATTTTTAATCGTGTCAATCTAAATACCTATTTCTTTTTGATTTATGTATCTTTAATCAACAACTTTAAAATTTATTTCATAATAATGTGATATTCCACACTAGGCAACATCCCTATTTTAGATGTTTCTAATGTCGTAAATAAACACAATTTTTGCTACTACTGTACTACAGTATTGTACACCTTAAAAAAGTCTACAAAAAAGTCCGCGATCGTATATGTTTATCTCTTAGGGATAACCCACAATAACCATTTTTATCCTTTACTTCTCACGAGAAATAATGGCTTATTTATGAAGCGATTTTAAGCAATACATGCATTAATCCTTATCCAATTAAGTACCTTAAATACATTGTGCATTTAATATATAGTCCTTTACAGCATGTAACTTAAATGAATATTTTCGAAGTTATTACAGATTTAAAATGATGGGACATAGCGGTTTACTTAATGAAACTAGCTGCCCGTGCCCAGTTCATACTATTATGTATGGTATTTTTAGAAGCTATTCAGACGGATACAGTATGATTCTTATCAAATTAAATACGTTACTCACTATAAGCATTTTATATAGATTATAGTAGCCCTTTAAACCATACAGTTTAAATGAATTATATTTAGAAGATATCCTAAACTTTATATTTAAGGGCGAAAAATATATATCAAGCAATTAAAATTTTAGACGAATTTAAAAGGGGAATTATTAGGTCATTACATATGAAATTGGTGTTTTGTAAAGGAGGAACATAAAGTCGATTTTTTTAAAACATAATATATTTATTTAATCAATGTATATATCATTGATATCTATGCACTTTTGCCATGTCATAAGTAGTTCATTGATTTCTTTACTAAAAAAATAATTCGGATAGGAATAGATAAAATCTTTGAAGGCGCTTTGGACTGCCCCATCGGAGTTGAATTTTTTCCCTTGCAAGAAATTAACTAAATTTCGAAAAAAATGGTAATCTGTTGGAGCAAGGTCCGGAGAGTACAGTGGATGTCTTAGACATTCCAATTGAAGCTCCTCTAATTTGGTAGCCGTCTGTTGTGCAGTGTGTGGTCTAGTGTTGTCCTGAAGCAGCAGTGACCTAGAGCGAATGACCAACCTCGGTTGTTTAGCAGCTAGCATTTCCATCATGATTTGCAGTTGCTGGCCATAGACACCTACCGTAATCGTCCGGCCAGATTTAAATTAAATTAAATACCGTTTATTTCAGGCTGCGTAGGCCCATATTATAAATACCTTATAGACTAACATACATAATATATAATAAACTAACACTAACATTAAACACTTATTGTCTGCGACGTGGGGCGCGAAGTGTTAGGGAGTCGTCCTCTAAATCTTCTGTAGACGACTCCAATCGGCCAGAACTCCTCCTTCTCGAAGGTCGGTAAGTGATGGGTTGGAACTCTCACCACAAAAGTACTAAAGTTCACTTTATAACGAGATTCCAAACGCTCGATCCTCAAGGCGAAGTTGGTTCTTCTCCTGATGTAGTCCACGACCTGCTCGACCGTCGTAGACCAATGCAACCTGGACACGTACAGCGGTGTCGCGGGAGTCTCACATCGCAACAACTGCTCGGATCCTCCGGGTGCGGTGCCGCGATGGTTGCGGACGACCGATTTCTTCTTCTTCCTCTCGACTTTGATGAACCCGTCATCATCGCACGTTCGGTCCTTTGTAGAAAGAGGACGCTCTTTTGAAGGTCGCTCTCTTTTCGGTTCCATCTCTCCGTCGCGATGGCATGTTCGCGCTCTGGCCGAGCGTCTCGTACAGCAAATGCTTGCCTTCGCAAATCTCCTCGCTGGTGAAGGAAGACTTGCAGATCTGCATTATGCTGACCTCGTCCATGGTGCCGATGGCCTGCTGGATAAACGCCAGCAACTCATTGGCCACGAGCGCTATGTTCACGTGCAGCGGCAATCAGCCGCGCGATTAACAAAATATTAATTAATTAATTAATATTTGCTGCATATATATAACGCGGAGCGCGACCGTTCGCTAGCTCGACACATTACACATTGATTATAGATTACATAGATTTAAGAAAACTGTAGTAAACGACACCGGCACTAGTCCACCAAACGCTCACAAGTAACTTTTTTTAAAGTAAATTTTCGCTTGAGGCAGGCTTTGGCGGGTTGGCCAGGGTTCAGCCATTGCGATGATCATTTCCGATATCATACAGGATTTACTTTTCATCACAGGTAATGATTCAATTTAAAATCCCTTCATTATTGTCGACGCGCGTTTGTCGGTTTGCTGCACTCAATTCATGAGGTACTCACCTTTCAAGCTTTTTCACCTTCCCAATTTGCTTCAAGTGGATTAAAACAGTTTTATCACTAACACCGAGGCCTGCAGCTAACAACTCGAACGTGGTTTGCGGTGGATCCGTTTCCACAATAGCCATCAATTCTTCAATATCAACTTTGGTCTCCGGCCGTCCACGGGGCTTGTTCTGCAGGTCGAAATTTCCAGAACGTAAACGTTAGAACAAAAACGCACTGTGTTTTCTTTTGCGACACCGCCGCCATACACATAACTAATTCTTCAAGCCGTTTCTGCGGCACTGATGCCACGGTGGAACTCGTACTCGATATCTCGACTCGTATTTCAAGGTTTCTATTTTGTAAACAGTGACGCAAAGAAATAACCAAAAGAGGAAAAAAGAAATGAATTACGGTTTTCGAAACACAAATGAATAATAGCGGTATAAATTTGATATTGGAATTCCTAACCAAAGAAGATATATTTGAGATCAAAGTGGCCAGTACAACAAAACGCCAATTTCATATGCAAGGACCTAATGTTTAGAAAATTAGTTTTATTTCATACTTTTTTGTGCATTTTTACTTTGTAAGTCGGTTTTCATTTTTTGTTTAAAGATTTTGATTTTGATTTGATTTTTTACCCGACTGGGTTATGTTTTTCGCGCATATCTTGTATGTATGTATGTTTGTAAATTCCTTTATTCCCACATATCTTTCAAACGGCTGGATGGATTTCGACAGTTAATGTACCGTTAGATTTTTTCAAAAACCCAAGTGTCCTTAAATAGCAAATTTGAAAAAAAAATACAAAATAGCGGATTTTAGCGCCAAATTGTAAGTAGTTAAATTTTTTTTAATTAAACCTATCAAGCAGGGTATCAAAATCGTATTTTTGCTTTAAATTGACCAGGTGTGTGTTGGATAAATTAAAAAATCTAAAATAAAATAAATAATTAAAATAATAAAAAAACCGACTGAAAAAAAACCATACCTAAGCAACGCATTAAAAAGACTGAAACAAGATTAAGCTGAAAGCCTAAGTGAAATAATTGACATTATATTTGGTAGCAGGCGGGACCCATTTATTTTTAAGTACGATTTTTATATGTGGAACTGAAACAGCATAATAACAAAAGGGATGGGTATGTTCCCACAAAAACAATCGAATGTCTATAAAACCAATCTTACTAACTACGACTATACCGGATGTGCATAAAAACCATCAGACCATCCTTTAGGATGTGTTCATAAAAATGTACGCATGGACGGACATCAGTCAATATTCGTATAGTAGGAGGGACAGCCTGTTTATCGGTGTATACGATTTGGAATTACAATACCATACGCCAGGCTGCAGCCCGCAGGGGGTGCTATAGGTCCCCCTAGCCGCCATTGCTAGACTTGCGCATTTTGGCCGTGCCTGGATGCAACTGAGTATCCTAGCTAGTCTGTTATTTTAGCCCGCTCACCTAACACCCCTTTGCTTCTTGCGCTTTCTTCGGAAATCGCCGTTTATTTTAAAGTAAGTTGTTTTATAATGTTATTTCTTAAGCAATTTAAGAACTTGTTATTTAAGTTTTGTTTTATTAATATATTTTAAAGTAATTTCTAAGTTTGTAACAGTTATGTATATTACCTATTTTTAATGTACTTTAAAGTCATGGGAAGTACTTGCTATAGGAATCTAAATTTCGTATGGCGTTTCAATGGAATGATAATATACACTGGCCTGCAAAGGCAAGTAGTTACACATTTAAAATTCAATTTTTTTATAACTGTACACAAAAAGTTAGAGATTTTAAATTAAAATCTTTTGTAGCTAAATTTATCAGTTTTCTACTTAATATAGTCTTGTGAGCGTGAGTCAGAAACCATAAAATTTGCTATATATACACCGTTTTCAGTTAAAATCTGTAACTTCTAACTACTATATGTAGTTAAAACAATTAAATTTTTAACCTACCCAAGACGAGTCAGGGCATGTCTAAGGAGAGTTCCATAACTATCAACGCGCAATAGGTTTTCTTTGAATTACTTATTTCGAAAGTTATCGTCCAATTTTGCTCAAAACAATTTTCCTAAAGAGTTTTTAGCATGATCTATGAGCATGGAAAATAACAAGTTTCTATCTCTTATAGTTTAGAAATGCCAAGGGGATCAACCTATAAACCACTTTGGTTGCCGATTATTCGGAAATGGTTGACTTTGTAAAAAAATCATGTTGGAACTCGTGTATAGTCACGCGGCACGCTTCACGTCAACGAGGCACGGGGTAGCTGCCTCGCCCACACAAAAATATTGCAGTTTTGTAACTTATTTTAAGTGCTTTTGAAATTATTTACGTAGTTAGTTATGTAAAGTGGATGAAACATGACAATTTCAACTTATATTGCGACATGCAACTCTTTCATCTAATTTCTAAAGTATTCTAATGTCCAGTCCAGTCAACACTGTGCTATCAAACTTTTGTAGCTTAAAATGCACTCTTATTACAACAGTTTATTTAATGTCTCTATTTTATATTATATTTAATTTGCACTTGGCTCCGCCCGCCTAAAAACAGTATCCCACGGGAACACTGTACTTTTTCGGGATAAAAACAAGCCTATGTATCTAAAGTCTAAACTATATACCACTTTACACTAGATAATCACCCTAGTAGTTCTGTATACTGATCCCTAGACATGGTCGTAGGGCTAGGGTTAGGGGTTGCAATCCGGATACTTCAAAATTCGAAAAATCCGGATTTTCCGGCGTTAAATAAAATCTGGATTTTTATATTTTTTCAGTAGTAGTAGGTGACCTACTTTATAAAAACACTGAATATTGTTTCAATTGCTCAAGTAGTAAGAAGTACAATTAACAAATCTAAACCCAATTTAAACCTGTATTTTTTTATATCTATTGAATTCTTACTTAGGAAACATACTATTGCACTTTTAAGTTTCTACAACTTTAGAATGACAAATTAATATGACAACTTAAAATGAAATGTAGTGTTTTAACAAAATTTAATAATCTCTTAAATAATGTATACCTAAGTCCTAATACCTGAATCTTATTTCTATGATATCTCCGGATTAAAAAAAAACGGATTTTGCAACCCTAGCTGCTATGTATACACACACACACACACATACTCTCACGCACTCTACAATTGATTATTATATTTTTATATGCAGCATTTGCATGTATGCATAATGTATATGAGTAATATTACTTAACTTTTTTTCTCAGTGTACTAGATTATAAAAAATATTGTGAAGTCATCAAACATCTGTTGTCTTGGTTAATAAATAAAAAAATAAACAAAAAAGTAAAAAAAAATATACAAAAAAGTAACAAACATCCATCCATCCATCCTCACAAACTTTCACATTTATAATAATTATAGTAGTAGGATTACAACAGTTAGGTTTATTTATATTATGTTTTTAACAAAATAATAAACAGCCGAAAAAACTGAAACGCAAAATTATGAAACATTTTTATTTAACCATAATAACTTAACCTAATGTAACTATACTCAAGGTACAAACGTTCTTAAACTAATGTAAGTATACTCAAGTAAATTTGAGTCGGCGCCAAACGTACTTTACTATTTATTACATAAGTACTTTACTTTCGTTACCTACGTTGTTATTAACCGACTTCCAAAAAAAAGAGGGTTATGCATTGGGGCTGTATGTATATTTTTTTATGTTCAACGATAATTCCGCCGTCTGTGGACCGATTTTCAAAATTCTTTTTTTGATGTAAAGGGTATATTCGAAAGTCCCTGAGTCACCAAAGGTAGTATTTCACACCGACACGCATATCTTTGAACATAAGTCATTACTTTGCCGTATGTGAACCTATTTGCAAAATTGTTTTGTTGTTGTAAAGGCTATACTTAATTCGAAGTCCCTGAGTCACTTAAGTGGAGACCTGATGATGAAGAACTAAATTTAAATAAATTTAACAAAGGTATACCTTGGTTAAAAAGCTTACTTTTTGGTAGTTTATTCTTGGAATACTTCAGAAAAAGGCAAAAACACTATAGGTGTATAAATTACGAGGAGTTCCCTAGATTTCTCATGAAATCCTTCACCAGGTCTATTATTTGGTGACGGGACCAACTTGGAAGTTAATCTATTACAACAAAAAAATAATTATCAAAATCGGACTTCATTGTAAAAAGGTATCGCCCGCCAAGATGAGCCAAGCGAAGCACAAGGGCAGTGGGCCTTTTCTCGAAACACTTCGTCGATTATTTTAACCCGTATGTAGAACCAAGCTTCTGACTGTACGCGCCCCCAACTCTTTAATGAACAGGAAATATATTTTGTACCTTACGCCCATGTGAATGTAGAGAAATAGCCATAATACATATTATGATTAGGGTGTAGAATTTGAGTAAGGGAATGTAGAGTCATAAGCTGGGCTCTACATAACATCATTAAGGTTGATAACTTTTTGACAGTGCTAGTCAGCGGTCTCGTCTTGGCATTTTTTTTTTAGTGGGAGTTTTTTCCAAATGGAAAATATCACCCCCATGGTACAATCAGACAGACAACACACAGAACATAACATAATTTATCAAAAACATAAACGATCAATGATCTAACCGACCAACACAACACTTAAATACTTAATAAAGAGCTTTAGCAGCTGTAGAATAGGGGCACGATAAAATCGAGTTACAAAAACCAACTTCACTATTAAAATTTAACAGATAAAATAACTCCTGTCTCTCATGTCGTCTTGGCATTACTTTACATGAATTTTGTTTTGGTGGGTTGTTATTAACTATTTAAGTAAAGGATACCTAATTGTAAATTAGGAATAGAATAAGAAAATTTAAATTAATTATTATACAGGGTGTTTTTCCTGTCAGTGTCCAAACTTTCAGAAGTGAATATACTCTTGAATATAAGCAAACTTTAACTATGAGATCAACTTTCCTACTTGAAAAAAAAATCTGCTGTTTCCTACAAAATGCTATCTATACCGTAGCCCCTTTGTATGAAACAGCTGAAGCTGATCTTTTCAAGTATATAAAGTATTTAAATATACAGGGTGTTCGGCACATGGATGGACAAACGAAAACCGTGGACCCGTGGAGCCGTCTGCTATACATTGAGGCCTAATTACAAGACTCAGGCCCAATAGTTTTTTTTTTAAATAATTTTTTAAGTTAATTTCGAAAAAAGCCAGTTTTCAAACTTCAAACGACTATAAATTTACTTTTAACATTGCAAATCCAAACATGCTTTGTAATAATTATCTGCATTAGTTGTAGAATCATATTAAATTCAGTTTTGGAGCAAATGTTAGATATAAAATTAGATACGAGTCCTTAAACGATAAACAAAGTGAAAAAATAATTTTCATATTCCACTTTGAAATTCTTAAAAAAAAAACTATGATTTTTAGAGCACTTAAAATTCTAGGAAAACATCTGTGGTTCATACCCTTTATATCGGTATACAATTTGCACATATTTGTTTAAAAATAACTAGAGTAAATCGCAATTAAAAACTAACGGGGCCTTAATTCATAAGACTCAATTTGCGAAAACTTAAATCAAGTACAAGCCAATTTGTCATAATTGCTTTCGGTATGTTCACTAACACTACACGTGGGAGATAGTAGTCTGTCTCTCTCTTACCAGTCACGATACTATCTCTTGTCTCTTTTGTTGAATTTGGACAATAGCCGTACGTACATAGCAGGTAGAAAAAGGGTTGTTATTTCACTCTGCAATTGCGCTATTGTTTGATTTTGTCTATTCCTTATCAGTCAAACGTTAATTTTGGAAAAAATTGTTTTACTTATTTGTCTAGACTTAACTGCCTCTGCGATCTGACGTGTCCGTTGCGCTTACTGTTATTGTTTTCGTTTTGTGATTTTGTTATCGTTTTACGTTATTGTTGTTGCTTCAGTTTGTTAAGTTTTCTGTTATTTTGTTGTTACGTTGTTGTTTTTTTTTCGTAAAATGACCACCTCTTTTACGAATGAAGAATACGCCAATATGTTGTTGGTGTATGGAGCCGCTAATTGCAATGGACGTGAAGCACAAAGACTATACAATACAAGAGCGCTATCCTAACCGTCGACTGCCTAGCCACCAAGCTTTTGCTACTACATACCGACGACTTAGAGAAACGGGTAATTTGCGTTATCAAGAAACGAGGGTGAATGTACGACAACATCATGTTGCTACAGACGAACGTGTATTAGAAGAATTTAATAATAACCCTAATAAAAGTATAAGAGAGGTAGCTGCAATGCTGGGCCTTGGCATATGGAAAGTGTGGGCAGTTCTCTGGGAAAATCGGCAACATGCTTTCCATTACACTCCCGTGCAAGGTATGGATACAATAGATTTTTCTTAATTCCGTAAAGAGACTGAATATGTACCAAAGCCTAGATCTAGTCTTCCTTATTTTAAATTCTCAAGCCTTTTTTCTTTGTTTTCAGATCTTTAAGATAATGATTTTGGTAGACGCGTAGAATTTTGTCGACATCTACTACACACTGACGTGGAAGACGAAAACTTTTTAAGAAGTATTCTGTGGACAGATGAATCAAAATTTGATAAGGAAGGTATTTCAAATTACCATAATCTTCATTACTGGGCACTCAAAAGCCAAAATCCACGAGTGACGAGACCGAGAAAATTTCAAAGAAGATTCAGTGTAAATGTTTGGACTGGGGTCATTGGAAATAAACTAATCGGGCCGCATTATTTACCGGACAATATTAATGGAAATAATTACTTAGAATTTCTGCAAGATGATTTGCCCGGTTTAGTAGAAGAAGTATTACATAAAGACAGACCTTTTGTGTTCCAACACGATGGCTGCCCAGCCCATTGGAGCATAGCTGTGAGGGAATACCTTAATAATGTGTTCCCGAACTCGTGGATCGGTCGGGGTGGTCCAATTCCTTGGCCACCAAGGTCGCCCGACCTTACCCCAATAGACTTTTACGTCTGGGGTAGAGCCAAAGAGCTAGTGTACGCAACCGTGGTGCCCAGTCGAGAGCAGTTAATAATTAGAATAAATGAAGCATTCGAAAAAATGAAAGCCGAAATGATATTTCAAACAACAACAGTGGAAATTTTAAAACGGTGCCGAGCATGCATAAGAAGTCAAGGGCACCAATTCGAACAATTGTTATAAAATAAATTTTGGAAATAAATTAAAATTTAAATTATCATAGTGTTTTAATAATAAATTCATGTTCTACTAAAAAGCTTACTAATTAAAAACATATAAGATTTCATAGAATTACTACTGCACAGAGAAATAACACCCCTTTTTCTACCTGCTATGTACGGCTATTGTCCAAATTCAACAAAAGAGACAAGAGATAGTATCGTGACTGGTAAGAGAGAGACAGACTACTAGCTCCCACGTGTAGTGTTAGTGAACATACCGAAAGCAATTATGACAAATTGGCTTGTACTTGATTTAAGTTTTCGCAAATTGAGTCTTATGAATTAAGGCCCCGTTAGTTTAAATTGCGATTTACTCTAGTTATTTTTAAACAAATATGTGCAAATTGTATACCGATATAAAGGGTATGAACCACAGATGTTTTCCTAGAATTTTAAGTGCTCTAAAAATCATAGTTTTTTTTTTTTAAGAATTTCAAAGTGGAATATGAAAATTATTTTTTCACTTTGTTTGTCGTTTAAGGACTCGTATCTAATTTTATATCTAATTGCTCCAAAACTGAATTTAATATGATTCTAAAACTAATGCAGATAATTATTACAAAAGCATGTTTGGATTTTCAATGTTAAAAGTAAATTTATAGTCGTTTGAAGTTTGAAAACTGGCTTTTTTCGAAATTAACATAAAAAATTATTTAAAAAAAAACTATTGGGCCTGACTCTTGTAATTAGGCCTCAATGTATAGCAGAAGGCTCCACGGGTCCACGGTTTTCGTTTGTCCATCCATGTGCCGAACACCCTGTATATATATATATATATATATATACTGGCGGACACATAAACTGCATCATAGTGCAAGAACACATTCAATCAAATTTTATTACGAAATATGCAAACTTTTTATACGAAATATTACGAATATTACGAATAATTATATTACGAAATGCATAAGCATTAAAAATGACCTCCACCAGGTACGTGTCGTAGCAGTTAGTGCACGAACCATAAGAAGAAGGCTAAAAGAGCGATAAAGTGAAATATCACACCTTTCAGACCCGTAAATGGTCCAAAATTGTCTGCAGCTCACAGGCAAGCTCGACTAACATTTGCTCGTGAACACTTAGATTGGACTGAAGAGCAATGGCCTTCCGTATTATTCACTGATGAGTGTAGGAATTGTTTGTACGGTGCTGATGGTCGCAGATTAGTCTACCGTAGACGAGGAGAGCGATATTCTCAAAATTGCATTGAGGAGATATATATAACGGAGACCCTCATGTGGTACCTTTTAGCGGATTTATAGGCGAAAACTTCATTCTGATGCAGGATAATGCTCGTCCGCTTGCAGCGAGATAAGTTGAGCAATACTTTACTCAGGTTGAGATTCGTTCCATGGATTGGCCAGCACGTAGCCCGGACCTCAATCCGATAGAACAGGTGTGGGACAGCCTAAAAAGAGCTGTATTTACAAGAAATTCGGTCCCAACAACGGTCGCGGAGCTCAGAGTTGCATTGTCACAAAAATGGGACAATACTCCGCAAGATCTTTTAAAAACACTGATCAGGTCGATGCGAAATCGACTTGAATCAGTTATTAGGGCGAGAGGAGGTAATACACCTTATTAAAAACAAAAAAAACTTGTTTCTTTTCTTAGTATTGTAAAATTCTCATAATAAAGCCGTTTTTGTTCTATTCACTGTTTCATTCCAAAAAGCTGCAAATGGAGTTATTTGATTCTTTTAGTGAGAAAAGTTAACCTATACACACATGAATTGATTTTTTTATCGGCATAAAATAAATCAAAACAGTTTGCACTTTCACTAATTATATTTTATTGAAAGTTATCTTGCACTATGATGCAGTTTATGTGTCCGCCAGGGTATTTTTTCTTTCGTTAATAATAAAAATTGGGTTACTTATATTTTTTTATCGAAAAATGTTTTGTTTTAGGTCTCCTAACTTTCATCAACGCATATGATATAAAGTTTACTACACGCATTCAGAATTTATTTATGTTTACGAAGATCTCAGCGTTAGTTGTCATAATTTTTGGCGGCATTTTGTGGATGGCAAAAGGTATAACACTATTTTATTTAATCACTACATTAAATAGCTATCTTTTTCACTTGTATATTTTTACTCCGCTATAAACCCAGACAAAAATAAACCCAGACATCTAGGTACGTACTAGGTAGTCCCAGACGCTGTATACAGGAACAAATACAGGGAAGTCTGGAAACGTTATCGATCGCATTTTTGCTGCAGTTCCCGTGTAGACATAAAACCGACTACTGCTTGCACTTTTGAATCTGGAATAAAGTTGTCTATGTGCCTATTTAAATTTAGTATTTAAATTTAGAAGATATAAATTTTTAATTTCGAAGGTAATATTAAAAACTTTTTTAGGGAGAATCGAACATTTTGAAAATGGCTGGGACGGAACTGTGACTTCGGTCAGCGATTGGTCCGTTGCATTCTACTCTGGCATATTTTCGTACTCTGGATGGTAAGTTTTATACCCACCCTCGTCTTTAATCAAAATCCATTGTGTTCATTTAATGGGAAATACAACTTACAAGGGGAATGGGCTTTTAATCTGCCCCCGTGCACTCTGATCAAATGTACGCGTAATATTTAATCCTTTACCGGTCCAGACGAAACACTATATAAATTGAAGCTGATAGTAGGTAGGGGAAAATGTAGACACTTGACACTTTTGTTTTTTTGACCCTTATTTCCTATATATAGGTCCTATTTGAATCTTATATCTTATATTATATATTATTTTTCAAAATGTTGTATTCCGGGATGAAAATTATTTTATTAGTTTATTAGTTACGTTCAAAGATTAGTGTCCATTCCTCTTAGTAAAGTAAATTATAAAATCGAGTTAAACATAATTTACGAAATTGCTAGGTCGAATGGATATAATCCAAAAATTATGCGTTGTACGCAAGCTTAAGCGTGCACTCACACTCACACATCTGCTTGCAGGTGGTGGGTATTTTTAGCGGGATATTGCTAGATATAATATTAATTAAATTGTATGCTATGAATTTCCGCAAAGAAACTCCTGATTCTATTAACTATTTACTGGTATCGTATACTAAATTCAAAAATGACAGAACAAATAAATCAACAAACCAAAACATTATCTGATAATAATAGGTATTTAACTATGAAATTGCCGTTCTTCAGTACTGGCCATTTCAAATCAAAATAATTTTTGTTTGGCTAAGAATTCTAATTTCAATTTTTTTTTTTAAAAACGGATTTTTTTTTCCAAAAGTACTTAGTCATTTGTTTATTGATTAGTGTTACATTTTCATCGCATCGCATTTCAATCTTTTTCGTCATCATGGATACGTTAAAAATTCGAGTAATTATGGAATATGAGTACCGTCATGGCAGCAACGCGGCAATAGCGGCACGCAACATCAACGACGTTTACGGAGCTAACACTACAAACCAACGCACCACCTGTTATTGGTTTGCGCTTCCGTTCTGGAAATTTTGACCTGAAAAATGAACCTCGCGGTCGTCCGAAGGCTTTTGTCGACAATGTCGAATTAAAGGCGATTGTGGAAGCTGATGATACACAATCTACGGCTGAATTAGCAGCAGCTTTCGACGTTAGCGTCAAAACAATATTGGTCCATTTGCGTCAAATTGGCAAGGTAAAATAGCTTGACAAATGGGTGCCCCACGAACTCAATGATCGCCAGCGCGAAGTACGCGTCGAGACGTGCCTTGCACTGCTCAACAGACACACAAATGAAGGAATTTAGAACCGCATTGTTACCTGCGATGAAAAATGGATTCTGTTTGATAACCGCAAGCGCTCAGCAAGTTGGTTGGATCCTGGTTCAGCACCTAAACAATGCCCTAAACGAAAACTTACCTTTAGAAAAGTGATGGTCACTGTTTGGTGGTCTAGCGCCGGTGTGATTCATCACAGCATTACTGCAGATGTATACTGTGAAGAACTGAACACAATGATGGAGAAGCTGGCACATCTCCAACCAGCATTGGTCAATGGCTCGTCTCCGCTGCTCCTGCACGACAACTCGCGACCTCATACTGCACAGCAGACGGTCTCCAAGTTGCAAGAACTGGGGTTGGAAGCTCTCCGTCATCCGCCCTACTCACCAGACCTTGCGCCTACAGACTACTACTTTTTCCAGAATTTGGATAACTTCTTGGCGGAAAAAAAATTCAATACCCGAGATGCAGTACAAAATGCCTTTGAAGAATCTGTTGTCTCCCGTCCAGCTGATTTCTTTAAGAAGGGCATCAATAAACTGCCACTGCGTTGGCAAAGATGCATTGATTGTATGGGTGATTACTTCGATTAATTGTAGTGTATTGACACTTATAATAATAAATATATTCACGCACACTAGTGGGCAGTGATATAGTGGTAGTGGTAAACTAGAAGTGGGGAGATCAAGCACCCACTGGCCACTGCCATTCCAATACTGACCACCGACCGAGTGGGGCTGGCATACAGCAGTCTAGAAGTGTTTCTGTTACCCATCCCAATCCTACAAAGTGGCGACCCTGCCAGTGACTGGAAGAAAAACGTACGTAAAAACAATTAATTTTACTAATAAATTAGAGGTAATAAATCGACAAACGAAGGTAACGAAATATTTTCATGTAATAGCGTAATAATTAATACGTAATTTTAAACTGTAAACTTAGATCTTTACGTTTTATCTTTTTTTGGGGGAAAGGTACAGGGAATGGAATTGTAAAAGTCAAACGTCAAATAATTTGTCTAATTTAAATCTACCCAATAATTGCTACTAGAATTAACGGGGTCTTACGGTGTGTCATTTGTTAAGACTCCAATATTTCCGATTTTATATTGTAATTACTGTAAAAGTTAAATAAATTATATCATCCAATAGCTTTTGTTCTCAATATTGGAAAATAAGACTCGTTTAGAAAATATTATTTTTAAACAAAAAAATTAAATCGACTTCCAAAGTATTTCAAAATTAAGAAGATTAAGCAGAGAAATAGTTAAAATTTTAGCCGAATATAAAAGGGGAATTATTTAGAAAATTAGATTTATTTCATACTTTTTTGTGTATTTTTACTTTGGAAGTCGGTTTAAAATTTTGTTAATTTGTATTGACGTTATAATGTGAATAGAAAAGTTTTTCGCCACAACTTTTCAATTTTCGAAGAATCTCGCCACTTGAAAGATTTTAAAAGATTGCAGTATTAATTCTGCTATGAACTTGAAATAAGACTGAAAAAGTTATAAGTCTTAATGTAAACTCATATTGATTTTGTTTTATAGAAATTGTAACCCTACATCCTTTGAGATTTAGTGTACCTACATTGTAATTGTAATTTACATTGTAAATTATACGATCTTGGTTACTTATTAACAATATATTGTAAGAGTAATGATGATGATTGCTGACAACCTGTACGACGATATTCATTTTCATTATTATGCCCATTACTTTTATATATAATTTTCTTTATTAGCACAAGTTATAGGTATGTTCAATTATTAATTGCTATTTTATAATTGAGTTTTAATATTGAAATCCTTATGGGTTTGAGGTTAAAATCACTTACTAGCTGTTCTAATTTACTATGTATAAGTGAAAACTTGTTATTGCCTCTTTTTATTTCTTAGTTAAATTAATAATGCTGTCATTTGTTAGCTGTAAGTTTTCCAAATAAAATAAAAATAAATTACTTGACATATTTTGTGATATTCATGATGTCATCACAATAATCTTCATCTAAGTCTTTAAAATATGTGTCCCATATCCGTATAATTACTCGAGAAACTCCCAAAAATATAATTAGTAGGTCACATATATGTCCCCATTTCTATTCTAAACATACCACCTAACTGGCTATCATTGGGGCCCTAAACGGGACCAAAGCTAAGACGCAGATAGAAAATAGTTTTCGTATCAAAATACTTTCTAGCGGGAAAAATCACAACAAAAAATATGAAGACGTGATTCGTAAATTCAAATTAAGATATTTCATCTGGTTTTAAAAGTAGGTATTGCAGGGAAGTGAAACTGAGTAATGACGTAAAAACTTTTGTATCCCCTTAATATTTTAATTCGTTGAGACCTAAACAGTTAAATTAATTTTGTGAATAACTGTTTATATGTACGTCCGCGCTTGTTTCGAGATAATTACTATCATAAACATGCATATTTTCGTGTTTTGATAATAAGTTTATTATTTAATTAAATGATAAGTTTACTCAGAAGATTTTTCGCTGCTTACTTTATATCGAGCGACAGAGACAAAACATGCAAATAAGCTATCTGGAACTTATCAATAAAATGTGAAACAGGCCCTAAGTAATGAAGAATTTAGTCCTAACTATTTTGGCGAAAGTCAAAAGTTTCTATTTGGTTTTGATCTATTCTTTCTGACATAAACACCATGTACACAATGCTGTTAAGATAACAACTAATGCGACCCAATGATAATACCATTTTAGGAACTACTTAAACTTCATGACGGAGGAACTTCGGAATCCGTTCGTGAACCTACCTCGCGCTATCTACATCTCTTTGCCTATGGTGACCGCTATATACATACTGGCCAACGTGTCCTACTTGGCTGTACTTGGGCCCGCTGCTGTGAGAACTACAGAGGCCATTGCTGTGGTAAGTGCCTTGACTTTTCTAGAAATTTCTAGAGTTTAGAAGACTGTAGGACCCATAGATGGAAAAAGATGTCACTGGCTAGAGAATTATGAGTAGCGCTTGCTTGTATATACCAATGATATTTTTATTCTGGACATTGATTTTTCGGATGCTTGTACAATGTACTATTAATCGAACAAATTGCCGCTGCCGCCGGGATGAGATGGAAATCGCTTAGCAGCGCCGTTGAATCGTACACACGCACACATACTCACGTGTAAATACGTAGTTCGACCAAGTCTGCATTCGTTGCGGTCACATCCTTTGTGTTTAACTATTTTGAGGCATCCTAGTGCAAAGGAAAATGTTTAGTAACTGGCCAAGCAGGAACTTTGTCGATATTGTACGTTGATACTACAAATATCGAATTTTGATACCTTCGAGTCTTAGGTCTCTCTTCTGTCAATTCGCACGAAGCATGTTTGGTAGAGTACATCCAAACAGATGTCATTCATCACATTGTGAAAATATCGACACAAATCCACAATCAGAATATACTACCTTATTTGATTATCATGATAAGGCTAAATCGTCCTATTAAAATGTCGCAAAACTCGATTTGGTCACCGCTATGTGGTCGACTGGTCGTATAACAGTTAATTGCACAACCTTAGGAGTTGTCGGTAGTCGGTACTTGTTATTATCAAATAACGGTAATATTACGTTGTTTTTCAGCTCGCCTTCGTAGTCTAATACTTGGTAGATTACTGGCCTACAAAATATGCAAATTACTGGAACATTCTAGAAACTTTAACGCCTAGATCGACTAGGCCTTTATTAATAAGTAGCTTTTGTCCGGGGCTCCGCCTGCGTAAATCACACGGGAACAGTACATTTTTCCGCGATAAAAGTGGCCCTTGTCCTTCACCGTAGGCTACTCTGTGCCAAATTTCCTGATGGTTAGTTAACTAGTTTTCACGTGAAAGCGTCATAAACAAACTCGCATTGACAATTATAAAATTAGTAATCATAAGTAAGGATTAATATTATATTTTACCTACCTACTACCCTTAAGTTTGTTTTGGAGGAACTCCCTTATAGTCTTACTCAGGTAGATAGTTTAAAATATGTAAGTATACATAATATAGGAAATATCTGCTCATGGAAAACGTGAACATCCAATCAGTTGATCTTTTAAGCACGGCTAACGTTACCACAATAATGGCTCACACAATATCTTATTTTCATGCAAAATAATAACAAAGGCACACAAAGACCACAGAATAAACACATCCATTTAAATGTGATATTGACATTTGTGGCCAGATCACATCTCGATAGCTTTCATAAACTTCATAATATGTTTCAGCCCCTAGCATCACTGCACTCGCAAATCGCGACGCGACTAGGCTATGTCGATGACGAAGGGAATGTTACACAATCGCCTAGTAAGTGTCAGATAGCTTGTTTTTTTTTGTCAGATAGGTTTGTCTCTGCTTACTTTATATCGAGCGACAGAGACAAAACAAACAAATAAACTATCTGACCGCAGTAGATTGTGAAACAGACCCTAAATATGTCTCTATTTGGGCTTATAGATTGGTTTAGTAATTAATTAACGCGTGTTAGCTATGAAGTGTCGCGTTGAGTCTCGGCTACGGACAATAGGCATGTTGCCTAAAAAATTTTTTTTCGTCTATTCAATGTGAAACGACATGTTAATAAACAATATAGAAACCCATTTTCGTATATTTTAAAAAATAACGAAGATACAAACAATTTAAATTTACAATATGAAAGAGATCAATATATCGGCCTGTGACGTCACGAGTTGCACCCGCCATACATTTGTCATTACAAAATATATGGCGGATGCAACTTGTGACGTAACAAATCGTTTTGCGAGAAAGAGATGGGCAACATTTTTTGTTTGCTTTTAATTTTTAATCGCGTCAATCTAAATACCTATTTCTTTTAGATTTATGTACCTATCTTTAATCAACAATTTTAAAATTTAATTTCTAAAAATTTTATTTTTTCACAATATTCCTATTGTGCTAGGGAGGACAGTGCCTTAAATTATTATCAAGTCTATTTTTTTTCAGGACTTTTCCGAAGCTGCACTAAGTTATTTCAGATATGCGATGCCGCCTCTAGTCGCCATCGCTGTTCTTGGTGGACTCTCTGTGCACATTATGGCGTCATCTAGAATGTGCTTCGCTGGCGCCAGAAAGGGCCACATGCCGAAACTGTTGGCGCATATCAACGTCAAGTGCATGTCACCGATGCCTTCGCTTGTGTTTCTGGTAAGGTTCTTTGGCTTAAGTTTGCTGCAAACATCGACCGACTGACTCTGTCGCGCGCTGCCTATTATACAACATTCGTATGTTTGAAGTCGCCGTGCGATTTGTAGCGGTGACTTGTCAAAAAGTACGAAACAGTATGTAACAGCCGCCCTCACATCCGTATCCGCTGATCGTTTGTAACTTTGTAGCCGTTTGCGCTGAGCCTAAGAATAATACTGTAAACAGTTCACACCGAGACGCGACGATGCTTGCAGTTAAAATGCAGCAGAACACACGGGACGCCACGCGCAATTCCGAATTTGTATATAAGTATAAGTGCGCGCCGTGTTGCGTGAAGTAGCGTCTCGTGCGTGAACTCTAAAGCTAGAATTTCCTTTATTTGCCTTTAGCCAAGTTAGCATAGCTAACTACGACATAGCAGTGGCGTGCACAGGATTATGACACTGGGTATGCGGCGAAGTACTCGGTCACAAAAACTTTTTCGTCTATAGATTTTTAGCATAGCTACAGCCAAGCGACGGATCTCTAAGTCGAAACCATGCCAACAGAGCAAGTCTTAGATGTACTACTATTCATGTACATCTTCTACGGCAACGCAGACAAAACAGCGATCGATCGTCGCGGCGGAAGAAATTCTAATAAGTAAAATAATAAGCATGTTGGGACATAGTTACATAGGTACTTATTTATTTAATAGAATGCTGACTTGGTAATCTTTGTAAGGCGACGTGGTGTCGGACCGCGGCTCGCCAGTTGCGTGGTTACAGGGCAGTAGGGAACACGCGAACACTTAGTGTAATTCAGTCAGAAAATATAGTCAGTATAGAGACTCATATCTTTTCTTCCCCGTGTATACGTTTACAGATGAACAGAAGACAGTGCCTGAACTCGAGGATAAGTATCATAGTACGTAACAATAACCACGAACTCAAAATTGGTGACCCCGACGTGATAAGTTTCCTACTGCCCTCCCAACTCACCGTACCGCCGCGCCGCGTGCCACGTTACATATTGCGTCATACGGACTCCGCGTATTTAGTGCACGTGTACCGATCAACACAGTGCGAGTGAAAGATGGCTAACCCTGGAGTGCAGCAACCGACGGCTCTACAGCAACCTATGACTCAGCACATCAACCACGATCTGGCTGCCATCAGCTTTTCAGCGAGAAATGCGTGGCATATCAGTCCAGAACGAAGGTATCGTTCTGGACTGATATGCCACGCATGTGGTTCGCCCAGTTCGAAGCCGTTGTGGGACCGCAACACCAAAGTGAAAATGTGAAGTATGATTTAGTTTTGGCAAAGTTAGACAAGGAGGAACTTAGCCAGGTGGCAGACCTGATCGATGATCCGCCGGCACAGCAACGTTATACAGTCCTGAAAAATAGGTTGTTAAAAATATACCAAGAAAGCGCTGAAGCTCAATTTCACAAGCTGGTAAAAGAGATGGATCTTGGTCAGCAGCGTCCATCGCAGCTACTCGCTAAAATGAAGGAGCTGGCCAGAAATACAGCTACCGCTGGTGACACTGTGAAGAACCTGTGGATGGCGCGACTGCCAGGATGGGTGCGAGCAATCCTCGCAAGCTGCAGCGCCGAAGCCAAGCTAGACGAGCTCGCCGGCATGGCTGATAAGATCATGGATAACCTACGGAGCGGAGATATAGTGGCGATAAATAAGCCGTCGATTTCAGCCAACGATAAGACGGTGAATGCTGAGCTGCTGGTGGAGATGCGGAACATGTCCCTGGAAATAAAAAATTTACGAGGAGAGGTGAACGAGATAAGAGGAAGAGAACATCGGCGAGGTTTCCGTTTTCAAGGCTACAGGAACAAGTCTCGCTCACGTTCCAGAGGTCCCAGGCGCACACCACAGAGTGCAGATTGGTTATGCAAGCACCATTTTAGATATCGGGCAGCCGCCAAGAATTGTGAGTCCCCGTGTAACTGGAGAACGGCGTCGGGAAACTAGAGGTGGCGCAGTCTGTAGCGATGGAAGAGTGCGCCGGTTTTTATGAAAACCATCGTTTGTGTGTAACAGACTCTAAAAACGGTATGACTTTTTTAATTGACACAGGTGCCGACATATCCATCGTTCCTGTTTCTAAGTTTAATAATTGTAAGAAATATGATAGGAGTGCATATACTTTGTACGCGGCAAATGGCACTGTAATAAATACATATGGTGTGGTAACATTAGAACTTAATTTAGGATTGAGACGTAGTTATAAATGGCCTTTTGTAATATGTGATATCAGTAAGCCGATTATTGGTGCTGATTTCCTAAAAAGACATAGGTTAGTGGTAGATTTATACAATAGAAAATTAATTGATCAGGTTACAACATTATACGCGATAGGGAGCATCATAAGTCATAGTGAGCCTTCGGTAACAACAATTCAGTCTGATAGCCCGTACCGCGACCTATTAGAGCAGTTTTCAGAGATTACCAGACCCGTGTCTTTCAAGGACGTGCCGGACCATGCAGTTTACCATTTCATAGAGACGTCAGGCCCGCCGGTGCATGCGCGCGCCCGCCCGCTTCCTCCGGAGAAGTATACAAAGGTAAGAGACGAATTTCGTTTAATGCAGGAAATGGGTATTTGTCAGCCTTCTTGCAGCCAATGGGCTAGTCCTTTGCACGTCGTCCCTAAAAAGGATGGCCAGATTCGACCGTGTGGCGATTATCGTAGATTAAATGCGGTGACTACGCCGGACAGATACCCCGTTCCTAGATTGCATGATTTTACTTATAGTTTGACAGGTAAAAAAATATTCACTAGATTAGATATAAACCGTGCATATCATATTAGTAAAATAGCTCCCGAGGACATAGAGAAGACAGCGATTATTACTCCGTTCGGTCTTTATGAATTCACTCGCATGACATTCGGACTAAGGAATGCAGCCCAAACTTTCCAGAGGTTCATGGATAACACAGTATTACGAGGTTTAGAAAATATTTAAAAAATAGACTCTAAAACGGGAGATAAACAACAAAGTTCCTTATTTTGTTACATCGATGACGTCATAATTGCGTCAGAGGATGTCGTCACGCATAAAGAGCACGTAAGACAAGTATTTGAACGATTTAGTAAATTAGGAATTACAATTAACTTATCTAAATGTCTATTTGGTAAAAAAGAAATCGAATTTTTAGGTTATAAAGTTACACAGGAAGGAATACGCCCGCTGGCCGATAAGGTTAAGGCTATTACAGACTACCCAAAGCCGGAAACTGTGGAAAGTATGAGAAGGTTTTTAGGCATGATTAATTTTTATAGGTCGCATCTACCTAAGGCCGCCGAAAGTCATGCGCATTTAAATAAGTTTTTGCACAACGCTAAAAGGAAAGACAAAACTAGGATAGTTTGGGATCGAGAATCGGAGTTGGCATTCGAGCAGTGTAAGGAGAGCCTTAAAAGCGCCGCGACACTCGCTCACCCGGCCCCGGATGTCCCATTATCAATTATGACAGACGCTTCAAATACGTGTGTTGGTGCCGTTTTACAGCAGTATGTCGGTAGTGCATGGCAACCCTTAGGCTATTTTTCAAAAAAACTGTCGCAGACGCAACAAAATTACAGTACATACGATAGAGAATTGCTTGCCATATACATGTCTATCATGCATTTTAGAAACATGATTGAAGGGCGTGCTTTAACGGTATTTACAGACCACAAGCCTTTGACTCACGCGCTTACAAAGATCAATTCGGAGAAAGAGACACCTAGACGTATTCGCCAGTTAATGTACATAAGCGAGTATACAAATAGTATTCAACACGTAGGTGGTAGCGAAAATCCAGTAGCGGACGCCTTATCGCGTGTTGAGACTATTGTGTGTCCGACTATAGTCGATTACGAAGAAATAGCGTTGCAACAGGATGATGATGATCAGATTACAGATTTTTTAGGAACTTGTAATGCGTCACAAACTCAGTTAAAACAAGTTATGTTACCTAATTTGAGTAAAAGTATATATTGTGATATTTCGACTGGTAATGTTAGGCCATATATACCAAAAAAATGCAGGCGTAATATTTTTCTTTCAGTACATAACATTAGTCATCCAGGCATCAGAACAACACTAAAAATGTTATCCTCTCGTTTTTTTTGGCCAGTAATGAATAAAGACGTTAGGGATTGGACTAAAAACTGTATACCGTGTCAAAAGAGTAAAGTGAATCGTCATGTTATTTCGGGTTTAGGATCGTTTACACCGAGCGAAAGATTTGAACACATACACGTCGATATAGTAGGCCCGTTACAAACAACACAAAGAGGTAATAGATATTGCGTTACAATTATAGATAGGTTCACATCTTGGCCAGAGGCAGTAGCCACTAGCGACATAACAGCCGAAACGGTCGCCAGAGCGATTTATGAAAATTGGATTTGTAGATTCGGATGTCCAACCAGGTTAACGAGTGACCAAGGCAGAAAATTCGAGAGCGAATTATTTAGCAGCTTACTAAAAATGTTAGGTGTACAGAGAATAAGGACCACCCCTATCACCCCCAAAGTAACGGGAAGATAGAGCGGTGGCATCGTTCTTTTAAAGTAGCTCTTACGTGTAGATTAACGAGTAGAACGTCGTGGGATGACGAATTACCCACCGTTTTATTCGGGCTCCGTGCTGTGAGTCGGTGTGACACCGGTCTTAGCGCAGCAGAGTTGGTGCTAGGACAACCTTTGCGCTTACCCGGCGATTTTTACAACGAGGTAAGTGGAATAGCTAATTTTAATTATTACACGTACGTAGAGAAGTTACGAGAAACGATTCATAGCTTGCGACCCAAGGCACGAGCGGATAGCGATACACGTAAGTTGTTCACGTATAAGGATTTGCAAACATGTTCCCATGTGTTTATTAGGAATGATGCCGTAAAGAAGCCTTTAACGCCCACTTATGATGGCCCCTACCGCGTTATAAGTAGGTCAGATAAAGTTTTTAAAGTTCAATTAAATAACAGACATGTAGATATTTCAGTAGATCGGCTTAAGCCGGGATACATTTTGGTAGAGCCCGATAGAATTAATGTGGACATTCCCCACAGTATGAACGAAGAGAGTAGCAATGCGGAGAACTTGGACGAACAGTCAGACTCACATAGTTGCGGTAAGTTTGTAACTCGTACCACACGCAGCGGTAGGCACGTAAAGCCACCTGTGCGTTTTCTATAGTAGGTTGTTATAACAATTTAGTACTATATAAAATAATATATTATTAGAGTTCTATACCATTTTCAAATTGAGTTGTGCACGTAGTCTATGGCTATTTTTGGCAATATAATTACCACGCAAAAAACGAGCAAGTTGTCATTGCGCAGTCCGGTTCTGAAAACTCTGCTAGGGCCGCGCTTGAAAGAAAAATCGAAGCATATGGCATACTTATTTTTGTAATTACGACAGTACTCTTCAGTGTGTGTTTATTTTTGTATATTAAAAAGTGCAGTAAATATGTAAAAGGCAAAGTTATCAAGGGTATCATAAATAAAGTTGAGCAAGGACGCTCTAGTGTCAAAGAGCAAGTAAATCCGCAGAACCCAGTGACAGGAACGCCTGTTATATATTGAACTCTAATTGTGTGATAACTAAAAAATGCTCCACGTGCTCACGCTAGTGGTAGATAGTAGATATCTACTATCTACCGACGCCAAGACTATGTCGTAGGCCTAGGGTACAACAACTTGCACATGTTAGTGGTTTTGTAATATTAATATTACGAGTTTGTCAATTTAGAAGTTATTGTAAGTTTGTGTGTATTAGTTTAAGTCTACATTGTATGATGGTGTTCTTTGCTTGCCCAATATACGACGTCAGCGCATTCTTGTAGCGATAGCAATGTATTGTATTACTCGTAGCAAGTAATCGGTAATATTTTTATTCAGTGTAATGATAGAGTAACCATGTTTTTTTATTTGTTTCTAAGGACAGATTTATTTGTTTGTAAAAAAAAAAATGGGGGGAATATTGTTGGGACATAGTTACATAGGTACTTATTTATTTAATAGAATGCTGACTTGGTAATCTTTGTAAGGCGACGTGGTGTCGGACCGCGGCTCGCCAGTTGCGTGGTTACAGGGCAGTAGGGAACACGCGAACACTTAGTGTAATTCAGTCAGAAAATATAGTCAGTATAGAGACTCATATCTTTTCTTCCCCGTGTATACGTTTACAGATGAACAGAAGACAGTGCCTGAACTCGAGGATAAGTATCATAGTACGTAACAATAACCACGAACTCAAAAAGCATATTTTAAAATATTATAACTACTCACCAGTCAGTCAGCTTCAATTTTCACATATTCAAGGTTCCGGTTACTTGAGATTACTATATCCCGATGTAAATTACTAAATAATATGCAAGGAAAACAATATAATTTAATCGTGTGTTGCGTACACACGATTAAATTATATTGTTGTATTATATTGTGTATTGTACCACACAGCCAGTTATACGTTTCATAACTTTTAACATAAAATTTTCGAGTTACATTATTCTTTTGCTGGTTTAATTGTTGTAACTCGGGTACACACCTGCCTTTAGACAGAATTTGAATCTTTTCACTGAATGACAATTGTGAGAACTTGTTATTTTTAATTTTTAATAAACACACATTTTCAACACAAACCTCACAATCAAATAACATTTTAAAAAAATCAACAAACGCACTACTAAAACAAATCACTACAATTATTATAGAAACTCAGTAATAAACTGTTAAATGTACACACTTTCAAATGTTAAAATGAAAAATCTTTTAAGAAAACTATAAATAAACTGGAGCGATTAAATTGTAAACAATGCTTATCACATGAAATATGCAATATGGCTCCCGCGAAACACAAAACGTTTCTTCTATTTAAACAAATAAAACCTTACTAAACAAAAATGCATAATGTGCATACGTGATTTATTAGATTTCCGACTATTCTTTTTACTCGGATTATAGGCAACAAATAATTTCCGACAAGCCAGTTCGGCGGTTTTCGGAAGCGATCGGATAGCCGAGGCCCGAGAGCCATCGCCTGCCGCGGGACTTGCCGGTAATTTATTTACTATTAATTAATTATTAAAGTCATCTAAAACGTACGAACGTTTTATTAAAATATCTGTGAATGACAAGTAAAGCACTGCATTTCTGCCTATATGGAGCGCACGCCCCTGCGACATAGCGATGCTTATGTCAAATCCGAATTCGTTGTCGTAATTAGCAAATGGCGATGGCTAAATACTTTTATGTTTGGACCTATAAGCAAATATTATATATGATAGTTTCGACACCCAAATAATGTAACACAATAATCAATGAAGACGTTATGATTCAGTCTTTGAAGTCTTTCTTTGTCAGTTACAAGGAAAGAAAAGTTTCTTAGTTTTGAAGCTTAAACTCATGCGGATGTAGTTTTTAGATTAGAAGAATTTGCTCCAAGGTTTACCCTGGATCTAAAAGCACTGAACAGATCTCCTCAGTCTTTAAAGATACGAGTTTGAAAATTTCTGAATTGTTTAGAACTAACTTTAGACTTCAAAATTAAGAAGATCGAGTAGAGAAATAATTAAAATTTTTGCCAAATTTAAAAGGTGAATTATTTAGTAAATAAGATTATTTCATACTTTTTTGTGTATTTTTACTTTGGAAGTCGGTTTAATTTTTTGTTTAAAAATAATAATTCTAAACGGTATTGTTAATCGTTAAATGACGTTTGTAGATGCTGATCTCCATGGTGATGCTGATACCCAACAACCTAACCATGCTGATCACATACTGCACCGTGGTGGAGTCATTCTTCACGACGCTCAGTTGCAGCGCTGTGCTGTGGCTGCGATACAAGAAACCGGAATTGCTAAGACCGATTCGGGTAAGTTTGTACTTTTTGCATATGGAACTGTGCAATATGCAGGCTTGGGGAGTCCAATCAAAAATGTTGACACTACGTCAATCTGGCCCCGTGCTAAGATCCGAATCCGAAGAACTTGTGTTACGGGTACCAGACAACGGGAAGTATATTTAATACTTTTATACTATATATAGATTTAAGATTTTTTTTATTATACACATATTTAATACACATCCACGACCCAGGAACATTGAAAACTTTTTGTTCCCTCGGCGGGATTCGAATCCGCGACCTCTCCGCTCCGCTTCCATCCGCTTGAGCGCAGACGCGCTAACCATTGAGCCACAGATGCCGTCAAGTTGACACAGAGATCGAAAGATGTGCTCGCGAATATCGCTTACTAACTCACTGTTAATCAGCACTACAATATATTTAAATGTAGAGAGGTAACACTCACTGCAGATTTCCTGATGGTAAGCTATTTAATACTGTTTGATTGGGCGGCCATCAAACGGTATTAAAGGAGCTCCGAGTACTGACGGACTCATTAATTAACCCGTTCCTTGGGTCTTCAGTCCTGAACCTCAATTCTCGTATTTAAAGTGCACTTTCATTTTATTGTGATTGTATTATAAGTGAAGCGACGAGTTATAATAATCGTTTACGAGAATACCGGTTTGACAGTTTAAGAGTGTCGTGATTTGATTATAATTGTATTATTGAAGGTTTTATTGAGTAGAATTGACCCTCTGATGTTAACATCAACCACATCACACAAAAGAAGCTAAAAAGTTAGTGTTGCCAGCCTTTTATATCTTGCTATTTGACTTCGGGCCTCGGCGAAACTTAATGCAATATTTGACTCGGTTATTTGACGGTTTCTTCCGGACTTCCGACTCATTCCTGTCGATTTTTAGGGTTCCGTAGTACCTACTACGAGGAACTCTTATAATTTCGCTCTATCCGTGTGTATCAATACAAATGGATGAAATTTGGTATAGTCATTGATTGTTTTTAGATTTCGTTTTGGGCAAAGAATAATAATTTTATATTTTAGGGGTGGCTAAGACGCGCCGCTTGTTCGTTTACATTAATCTAACGACATTAAGTATGTATATAATATATATTATGATAATAGTACTTAGTATTGTCGAGAGAGGTAAGTTTACGTGTTACTAAATATTACAATGTTATAAATTTATATTACTAAATAAAAAAAAAACCATGCCCTTATTTGAAAGTCCGTGTAACACTATGCTAACACTTAGTTAGCACTGCGATATCCCGTGTAACACTTCGGTATCATTAAGTTAGACGAGTGTAGTATGTAGAATCTAATTGATAAATTATATACATATACGACTCACTATTATGGGTACCAAATTTCAAATAAGTATCTTAATTAATATAAAAGTTATCACGTTTTTCCCTTTACAAGCCTCTCCTGTAAAGTTCACTTTTATGAGTTAGCGTAGTATAAATTGCTGGTGTCGAAAGGATCTAACTACCAGTATAATATAAACACTCATTTAATCTTTTTCAGGTACAATTATGGATGCCGGTGATATTCGTGGTCATCTCCGCCGTGCTACTGGTTGCGCCGGTGGTTTCGCAACCTGAAGCGGTGCTAGGCGGGTTTGTCATGACGGTTTTAGGTATACCAGTCTACTATCTCCTCGTGAAGAAACAGTATAAAACCGCGCAGCGTATCTCATGTGAGTGTTTTCATTGCCAGCATATTAGAGCCATTACGACCTGTCGACTGGTCGCCGGCGACTCGATCTCTCGGCGACCAAAACATAGGTGCATATCTATTTAAAGTAATGTCACATTCGCCGTCGATCGACTACCGAGTCGCCAGGGCGTAGTCGACAGTGCGCAAAAGGACCAGTGACGGTACCTGTGGACGCCCTGTAGTGTTTATAGATGGTTTATAGGCAACTAAGGGAAATAGAAAAGCATTAAAGAGTATCAAGATGTTGAATGTTTATTGATGTTTCATTGTTTTTTTACGGTTCCGTAGTACTGCAAGGAATACCCAGTCTGATACATGACTTTTTTATAAACTGAACCATTTTCTAGTAATCGGCCTCACAAGTGGTTAAAGCATTTCTAAACTATAAAAGTTACACATTTATATTTTTCTATACTGATAAGAGTGATAAGGCAAGCTAAATCTCTTAAGGAAAATTGTTTGGCCGAAATCAGACGAGTAACTTTTGAAGTAATTAAAAAAAAACTTATTGCTCGTTGATAGTTGCGCGTTGCGATAGTTAGTACCTAAGTGTCAAAACATATTACAGGTTTCTGCTATCTTCTATTAATGAAGGTTTTTTGGGAGTATTTTAAACGGCTATGCGATTGTCTATGTGCAATGTCTTATATATGAGTTTAATTTAAATAAAACGCAGCTATTTTCCTCACAATATCTTCTAAATGTTATATATGTAGATATTAATATATTTTAATGCTATCAAAAATTCTAAATGTAATTTTTTCTTTCAGCCAGCGCTTTCTTATTTCAAATACCCGCCCCTTTTTTTTTTGGAGTTTACTCCTTAAGAATGGATTTTTATATAAGGCCCCCGGTATGAAAAAAATATGAGGAGTAAAATCGACTGAACGAATGACCTCGTTACGTTTTCGTACGCAACCTATTCTGCGCACCTGTCACTTTTTTCACATGGCGCGAATTTTTGAACTCAAATCGATCGCTAAAGTTTTTGTTCCTTCTGAGGGACGTGTTTTACTTTTTAGAGTAAACTCCAGTCGTGCGTCGGAGCTGACACACACTTTTTTTATTTTATATTCGTTGTTAGTATCTTATGTCTAATGAAGTTAGCTAATAAACTTTTTTTTTCAGCTAAATTCGAACACTTGTGTCAAAAGTTGTTCATGTGTGCGATGGAAGATTCAGAGGAATTGAAAGAATAGGAAGTGTTAAGTGAATAATTTTTGTGGAGAGTGTCATAATGAAGATCTTGAAGTCAATATTGACCAATCATAACGAATCTCATATAACGCCAAAGCTGAAAATGACCAATCACAAGCGAGTATCAAGATTATTGTCGTTGGTCAAGTACGTAAAATCTTTTGAAATTCACCGGTAAAAAAAGACATTAGTACGCCAAAAATATATAGTTCATAGAGGCAGATATTTTGTAATATAACGCGTTTACTTGAAGATGGGATTGGAAACAAATTAACGTACTAGATGTTAACTGATTATAATTAGCCTAAATATTATGTACTTGGACTTATTTTTTGGCTGTCCCTTTCTTTATGTAAACACGCTATACATGTAATGTCAATATGTATTCGAATATCACCTAATTCGACTGATAATGAATCTCTAGAACACATATCTAATAAGACTCGAATTAAGAAGTCTATTTAGGTCCATATCATATTTTGTATCATTTAACAGAATCAAATTCGCAGTATATATTGTGCATAATATGTTATAGTTATATATAGTAAGTTGTTCATGAAATACCATTGTATGATACGAACAACTGTCATGTAACTTGCCGGTCAGACGTACAATTAGTATTAAATAGAAATAATTCCCTAAAAAAGATTATCAGGTTTATATAAGGTTTGGTGGAATAAACTACGGATATTTTGGGTATATGATCATATAAAGACGTTTAGGCTAAATGAATATTGTCATGCTCAAAGTAAAAAAATCATCTCATATTGGGTGAATCTCCGCTCAATCCAAATTCGCCCATATAAAGGAATATTCTTTTTATTCGAGAACAACAATTATTTTTCTGCCTAAACGTCTTTACATAAGCAGTAGAACATATGCCCAAAATATCCGTCATTGATTTTACCGAATCTTATATATCACAATTTGTTATATTATAAGTATTGATTGTGTCACAAATCCTTCTTAACATCGTAATTTGAATTGGGGATACGAAATATGGCGAGAAACAATATTACATAGTATTGCATTTTTTATAATTGTTAAATGATTTCATTAAAAAGAAAATCTCTACAATTCTATTATGGAAGTTGAGATTTTATTAAGGAAAAACAATTATTTTCATAGGTAAAGTTACAATGTATTGCGTTTTTAGGATTATCCAATTTATTTAGATTTAAATATATTTTGTATCGCCAGGTGAAATAGTTTTAGATATTTTGATAGATTTGATAAGAGTAATATAAGGTTGTAAAATTTTATCACCATCACAAAGACTGCTTGTTTAATTGCTTTGTATATAGCAGGATTAACGTCAACAAACAAATGTATAATATGTTTGTACTGGGGTTATGAATGTTTAATACAATACGTCATAATGTTAATACATAGATACAGTAGTCCACATATATTTGTCTATAAGTGAAATAATGTCTACATTTTACTACAGTTTTGTTACACTTCGGATAACAAAAAAAAAAAAAATTGTATCAATAGCCATGGACCAATAAAACTATAGACTGGCAGATCTCATACATTAAAACGTACACAAAAAATATGGTCCGATTTCTGCTTAGGTCTAGACGGCGTCGGTAAATAGTACGAAAATCAATATATTACACAAATTGGCGAAGTAAATCAATTATGTTCTCTTTTTTTCTCTCTTTCCAGTGTCACTTTGAAGTTCAAAGGATGATATTTGATAATTTTCTCTAAATCCTAAAAATGAACCTCAACGGCTTGTTTTAGACAATTATGGTAGATGGCGTAGTATTAGGGTACCACATGTGATCACTACATAGCGTGCCAAAAGTATCGGATTCCTGATAAAAGTACATAATTAAACAGGTACAATGTTGTATGTAATAATTCCTCCATGGTTGTATGTATTGTATTGATAATAAGCGTGAAGGTGGGTTATCGTGGTTGGATAAAAAGACAACGTTAATTATGAAACAAAACTTAAAAAATCATACAACTCTTGAAAAAATCAAGAAAACTTATTTTGCTTAAAATATTGTATATAAATAAAATATATAAAACTACTACGAAATACGAATGTAACTCATTTAAAAATATTAAATTAAACGATAAGTAATCGCAATGAAAATATTTAAAATTACAGTTCGCAAACTCAAGTGCAGTCGCGGACAGATCAGGTGAACTTTATTTTTAACCTTTTTACCAAGCAATAAGGTTGAAAAGTGATACACCGTATCTGTCAGCGACCGTACATATAAAGCTACATTACATTGCGGTCGGGAGTGACTCGGGAGTACAGCGCTTTCACATTACGCGACACCGATATCCGATAAAAAACTTGAAACGCTCATGTCTTTGGCATAAGAGCGTTTCTAATTTTTTATCGTACTACTCTGCGCTAATACAGTAGAGTTGAAAATGAAAGTTTCGCGTGTCGAGCTGTCATATTATATTACATTGACATTTGACTCGACACTCATGTGTTCGATTTTCAACTCTATTGTATTAGCACAGAGTTGTATTTTCAATGCTCTGAATTTTCACCAGTGTTCCGGATTCCGGAGCATAAAATATAGTCCCAGCTTGCAACTTACACTTGTCATGTTTTCATATTAAAACATATTTCTGTCTCTCTCTAATATGTGAAAACACTCGTCGGGACTGGGACTCGGGGCCCAGTACCTACACACACACGTCACAGCGCTCGTCTGACGCAGGAGTATGGCTAACCACGCGCGCGAATTTTGTTGCTGTTATAATTGATGTTGTTATAATTAGGTAAAATTATTATGATTTCTCCTTATATGTTGATTGAAATCTAGTGATGTTAAGGGCAATTTTGCTCACCATTATTTCAACTTAGATAAAATATAACAATATTAATTTTGATAAGGATAAATATATGAAGTTGATAAAACACCTTCGCAGATATCATTACTTTTATATTGTTTCAAACAAATTTGATTCCTATTAAAAGGTTTTAGCTTAAAGCATCCGGTTGGATTAATGCTAAAGGGTTTTAGTAAAAAGAACGGCATATAATATTTAAAGTTGCGAAAAAATATTCAAATTTTGGGGCGTTACTGAATTACTAAGTTGGCGATAGAATGCAAGACACATTAAATTCTAAATCTGGCGACTACATAATACTAGTTTTCTTAACTTAATAGTTATTCCAAACCGACAGCGTCGTATTATTATTATGAAACAAAACTAAATACGTATCTTAAAATAATACAACTCTTAAAGACTTTATTTTGATCCTTATTACAAAGCAATAAGGTTGAAAAGTGATACACCTTATCAATTATTAAAACGCTGTAAATAAACACTGGTCATTACATAACCAAAATAATATCATGTCAAATAATTGTACACTTTATATAAACACTTATATTAGGTCTTTACCTATGAAATTGCCGTTTTGTATGAAAAAAATTAAACGAATTTTTTTCATGTATTTTTTATTTGTATTAATAGAAGTAATCACCCATGCAATCAATGCATCTTTGCCAACGCAGTGGCAGTTTATTGATGCCCTTCTTAAATAAATAAGCTGGACGGGAGGCAACAAATTCTTCAAATGCATTTTGTACTGTCTCTCGGGTATTGAATTTTTTTTCCGCCAAGAAGTTATCCAAATTCTGGAAAAAGTAGTAGTCTGTAGGCGCAAGGTCTGGTGAGTAGGGCGGATGACGGAGAGCTTCCAACCCCAGTTCTTGCAACTTGGAGACCGTCTGCTGTGCAGTATGAGGTCGCGAGTTGTCGTGCAGGAGCAGCGGAGACGAGCCATTGACCAATGCTGGTTGGAGATGTGCCAGCTTCTCCATCATTGTGTTCAGTTCTTCACAGTATACATCTGCAGTAATGCTGTGATGAATCACACCGGCGCTAGACCACCAAACAGTGACCATCACTTTTCTAAAGGTAAGTTTTCGTTTAGGGCATTGTTTAGGTGCTGAACCAGGATCCAACCAACTTGCTGAGCGCTTGCGGTTATCAAACAGAATCCATTTTTCATCGCAGGTAACAATGCGGTTCAAAATTCTTCATTTGTGTGTCTGTTGAGCAGTGCAAGGCACGTCTCGACGCGTACTTCGCGCTGGCGATCATTGAGTTCGTGGGGAACCCATTTGTCAAGCTTTTTTACCTTGCCAATTTGACGCAAATGGACCAATATTGTTTTATCGCTAACGTCGAAAGCTTCTGCTAATTCAGCCGTAGATTGTGTATCTCAGCTTCCACAATCGCCTTTAATTCGTCATTGTGGACCAAAGTCTTCGGACGACCGCGAGGTTCATTTTTCAGGTCGAAATTTCCAGAACGGAAGCGAGCAAACCAATAACAGGTGGTGCGTTGGTTTGTAGTGTTAGCTCCGTAAACGTCGTTGATGTTGCGTGCCGCTTGTGCCGCGTTGCTGCCACGACGGTACTCATATTCCATAATTACTCAAATTTTTTCAAACTCAAAAATTCATAATGACGAAAAAGATTGAAATGCGATGAAAATGTAACACTAATCAATAAACAAATGACTACTTTTGGAAAAAGAATTCAATGGTTTTAAAATAAAATTAATCTGAAATTAGAATTCTTAGCCAAACAAAAATTTTTTGATTTGAAATGGCCAGTACTGCAGAACGGCAATGTCATGGGTAAAGACCTATATATATATATATATAGCTTAAATGAATAAAATTGAGGTTTTAAATATTAGATAACCTATAAGGTGTTTCAAACATAGTCTCAGCGTCATCTAACGGTCAGCGAGATAATTAAAAATGATGTACGTTTTAAAGTATGGGCATTGTCACTCTTTAGTAACAATTCCGCATGCAATAGCGATTGTTTAAAACCGGTATTGAACTTAACCAAGCCTATTATGAATATATATACTTAGATGCATTTATTTCTCGCGTTAGTAAATTAAAATTAGTCTCCGACAGAAAATGGATTTTAGGTGAAAACGTAGCTTCGGCTTTAGTCTCATTTTCAGACGAAAACGAAAATAATTCAGACATTAAACATTGAAGATATTAAATGAATTAATGAAATATATTTCCGCTGTATACTGAAATATAGTTTTTTTTTTCGTTTTAAGCAAATGAAGGCTTTAAAAGATATAAAATAAAACACGGCAAAGTTTGAAGTAAACAAAAATTTTCGTGGTCTTCTTGCTGTATTGATTGATTATATAATTTATGTATTGTAATACACGTGGAGACGACGTGCAGTCCGTCAGATGATCAATTATAATACAGTCGCTCTACGACGCTCGAATGACAACACACTTATGATAAAATTATGATAAAATTTTATTGACTTCAAATCAAACTATATGATCTTAACGCGAGAAATATTAACACAATACTCTAGTATGTAATGTAGATTATAACTTGTACTCTTCAGCACAATAATTATTATTAAACAGTGACGTCACAATTCACTAAGTATTCAAAATCTCGAATTTTGTTATAAACGTGTGTTTCGGATAACTTTATATTTGGTGCTATATCTACGCATGGAATGCATTCATTTTATGTAAGTAATGAACAGATATGTGTTGATAACATCTTGCCTTGGTAGTATTAAAATAATTACAGCAGGTGAATGTAAAAAAGGAAAAATAACAAAAATATATTGATCTTACTTTTTGTGGCTTGGCCTAGGTTTGACGAATCTTTGAAAGTATAATGCAAAATACAAAAGGCTCAAAATTCCTAGGCCAAAAGTATATTAAATATGCGGCTCCTTTGCTTAAATACACATAAGTCTACTTAGTTTTAGTAAATAAATATTTGTGCACTCAAATGTAGATTTAGTTTATGTCTAGAAAACATTACGCACAACGTTTGTACAATGTTGTGATGTTATTACTACCTAAACATTATACTAACTTAATAATATGAAGGCATTTGCTGTTGTTAATTAGTACATAAAATATATCAATTTTTCAAAATCTAGTACTATACTTTCACGAAAAGGGAACTTGTTGTACCTGTCTAAAGACTGTCCTAGGTAATCTAGGACTAAGCGTGCAGAATATCATAGTCTATAGAGTATAATAATGTTTTGTTAACTAATAAAAACATAGTAAAATAATGAAAAACAGGTGAGGTATTACAGCCATAGTGCCAAGGTACCACAGGTTCCCCTAAAACTAGAATAAGTTAAAGTCCAGCATGGCAATCATAAAACTGTGGATCATAAGGTTTTAAGATAGCATCGTCCATTTACTAATAATAACTTTAGATTAATTCTGAATACTGTACTGTCACGGCTTTGACGGCAGGCATTCTATTTGTACTTTATGGCAGCTTAGTTATAGTTAAATTATACAACTATACACTTTAATCTACTATTTTGTATATTAAGTGGTTGTATTTGTATTAATGAATGTCTATTATACACTATGATCAATTATAATATTATTGTCTATAGGATAATCTTAATAACTGTGTCCTTTATCCGTATAGGATTTTCGCTATTTTTACAAACGTAAACTGTAAGTATTTTACACCATTTTTCCTGTGTTTTACTTGTAATATCATGGATGCATATTAGAAATTTAGTTTTGTATGTAAATGTCAAGATAAATGTAGTCAAAGTAAAAGTATATCAAGTAAAGTTTCAAAATGTAATGTGCAATAATGTATACTCAATGGTGTCCCAATTTAGGAATCTCAATATTTTTCTAACGCTTGTATTTAACGTTTACCGCGGAGTAAAATTTATGAATTCAATGTATTGTAGATGTCGCCACTATAGGTCAGTGTGCATTCAGTGTTCTTACCAAGATACTATTCGATGTCTTTAATCTATTGTATTAATAATCACATTTTTTAAATTGTCCTCCTGTGTTGTGTGTTTTGCCCGTTTCATTCCGATAAACTAATACACAACAGTTGATTTGTTCGTTATTTACGGCCCGTTTCAATAACATATCTACCAATAACTATTTGTTAGGAACGTCAAATTTGTATCGCAAAAAACCGGCAAATGATTGAGTGACAACGTGTTTAACAAATAGGTTATTGAAACCGGCCATAAGAAAGTAATATAGCGATGTGTGTTAACAATAATACAAAAGCCCGAAACCTCGTAACGTTTCTTAATTCAAGAGTCTGTCGATTCACTGGTCACATGCTCTCGTTGTGATTCTGCCAAGCAGAAACAGTTACAACTGACAGACTGTGGTATGAAATATAAAAAGGATGCCTGTGTGAGGACCAATGCCCGTTAAAAACTAAAAGCGGGCCTAGCATGACCCTTGGAAGAAGAATATACATGGAAGGAGTGCTAAAATTGAAAACGCAGCTCTCTGTCTCACAAAACATCAATGGCGAAAACCCATAAGATTGAAAGAGAAAGCAAATACATGTCTTTTCGTTTTATCCAAGGTTGTCACGCCTCTGGTGGATTTCGGAGTACCTTTTTACGATGTTGGAATTACGACTTTATGGCACTCATAATAAGTGTTAGCATATGAGATAAGAAACGATATATGTTTCTTCTCTGACTAATAAGCGGGTCTCTATGCTATTGTTATTACGTTGAGGCATGACCACCCTTGAGATTAGTTTATTCTACGGAAGAATACACAAAATGACAGATTGCAAACACATTAATACCGTTCGTAGCAAAATAGTTCCTTATTGTAAGGCAGCAAGTTCGAAGCATCGTCGTTAAGAGAAGACAATATAATATATTTTCTTCCATTGACGATCGAGAACGATATCGCACGACAGCCATTTAGTAGAGATAATAAAGTAGACTTTTGACAGCGAGTACACGGATTCAATAACTTTTTAGAAAGCGTTTATTGCTTTCCGCGCGGTATATATATCGAACGGGAATTGTGAATAGTTCCGCTAAAAAGAAAATGACAAAATTTGTTCGCTTCTGTCAAAAGATAATTAAATATGGCTGCCAAGAAATGTTGACTAAGATTATAACTATTTTGCTACATACAAAAGATTGTATTTTTGTATGTAGACATTTTTGTATTTCTCTATTTTTCCCTAGAAGGAACTCATTTCTACGCGGTGGTCATGTTAGGTCCGCTAGAAAGTGAGATCCCGAAAATACATGTAGCCTAGGTACATCTTGTAAAAGCGATAGATATAAACTATAACATTTATATTCGGGACCATATTATGTAGAAGAAGGCATATCAGGGTGGCATGGTGGTACGAGCATCATAAACATTTAAAAATTGTAAAGCTTTTTTATATCATGTATTTTTTATTATCTGACCGTATGTGCCCATGGGAGACAAGTCTGTCGCCGCGATATTTTATCTCTCAGACAAGGGCGGAGAGCTCTACCTCTTTTTAATGTTTATTTAATGACATTATAATGGTTTTATCAACAATGGAAGTGTTGAAATTAATTTAATTATTAATTTTTATTAGTATTGTGTGAGTATTTTAGCAATTAATAATAATTAATTGGAATTAATTTATAGTTTTAAAAGCTTTATTTATGTATTAAAAGTCATAATTCTCAAATGTATGCTATAAGTGCATGCGCGCACTGATAATAAAGTTGTCTCTGTCGCCCACAGTAGAGTTAAATTTTCCATTTACAAAACACGAATGTTTTCCTATACGGTCATATTTTGCGAAAAAGTTTACTCTATTTCGCTTGCGTTAAAGTCGATATCAGAATGTAAATGGTGAGCAATTTTGTTGCCAGTGCGCGCACTGCTATCACAATACTTTCTATAGGTACTCTCTATTTTTTTTTAATAAAGCAGGGCTACTTCAGAGTATATTTATAGTATGTGAAGTAAAAACTTGATGATGCACTTATCTTATAATTAGTTTTCAAGAACCTACCTAGTTCTCTAATAATAATCTTCTATTAAGGTTGCTATGTACATTTTGAGTTGTGATTTAAGTGATTTTATATTTTCGTGCCAAGTTAACAAAATGTGTTTCTTAGAAGTTTTGTAGCTTTTGCATTTGAAATTTGAAATGATTTTGGTATTAAAATTTTTTTTATTGTATACCATAGGGTGTATTATTTATAATATATTGTTATTTCTAAATTAGTTTAGTTAATTTAATTATTAGTTTAGTAGGTAAGTAGGTATCACTGCGCATCTGAAATTAATTCTGAAAAGGAGTAGAAATATACTTACCGACAATCAGTGGCGTAACTATAGGCTGGAGACCTAGTGCCTAGTAGTAAGGGTTCACCGCACAACCATGAGGGGTATGATTCATGAACCGACGGCCACCACCAAAGGCATACAATCTACTGGTGCATTTGACTTTCACTGAGTATTATTTAATATTTAAATAATACTCAGTCAAAGTCAAATATTCTTATTTTTAGGTATGGGTAACGGGCAAACGGTATGCCTGATGCGTAAGCGACTACCGCCGCACATGGCACCTGCAGTCTACACCAAAGGAGTTGGTTACGAGCAAGGCAAAATCACTTTATCTCTCTCTTCTCTCTCAGAAAACATTTGTCCACTGGTTGCCTCACCCAGAGAAGCACAACACAAACTCTTTTTTGTGCCGGTTGTCTGTGGGACCGTGGAACTACCTTTTGAAGAGATTCATGCCGACGCATGGCTCTCCCAGTAAAGAAATGCCAAATTATAAAAACAGAGTAACGTAGTCGCGCGCAGTCGATATACGACCCGTTTCAATAACCTATCTAGAAATAACTATTTGTTAGAAACGTCACATTTGTATCGCAAAAAACCGGCAAATTATTGAATGACGACGTTTTTAACAAATATTTATTTGTAGATAGGCTATTGATCCGACCATTATTCAACTGCAGTTATCTGCTGTACCTTGCACAGCTGACGCCAGTCACCACGCATCTAGCCAGAGTTCAGTGTAAGATTTGACGTCGAAATGGAATCCTTAGCCTTGTTTCTTCTACATATTTACTTTCAAGACTTGGGTATAATTTGTGGTTATAAAATCAACCAATTTAATAAAATAGGCAAAAGGCACATTGTTTTTTAAACGCCAACTTAGTTAATTAAGAGAAAATAACGAACTGTTGAAACTGTAGTTCAATTATGTAGTTGATTGTGGTCATTAAAAGTTTTATTTTTCATGGAATTATTGCTGGCAGACTGAATCAGCGATGCTAGGAGCACTAGTACTTTTGTACGCAACATGGATCCTAAAGGTGGTAAATGGTTATGTAACTGTTATTATTTTATTATATTATTTTTTAAGGTTTGATCACACTATAGGTTATTATTTATTTATATAATATACTCTATTCCTCTTTTTAATATAATACATCTATGGTCTATTCGCGTTAAGTCAGTAAAAGTCAGCTTATATTATGATGCGTACACAATATGTCAAAAGGTGTGGTTTATTAATGAGGGTGTTTGATATTTTTTCTGCCGCTAGGGGGCAGACCCAACGCACACAAAGCGTCATCTGGTGGCGTAAGTGGTATCCAAAACGGTCAATAAGAATTTTCGATTATTTTTCTATCACCAGGCGGCGCTTGGTAGCCCGACGGTCCTTGTGTCAAAAAGCTGTCAGATGTCACGAATTTAAAAACCCTCATTGAATAATGTGAAGACGCAATTAAAAAAAAAATCAGTGATTTCTCACACGAATAGACTTCAGTCAGTTTATTAGTTTGCTGAATTGGTAACTCTTCTAAGCTCAATAGCTTTAATTCAGTAGTAGCTGTTAATTCAGTGCCTTCAACCAAACAAACACTTTAATATTAGAGTAGGTACTTATCTAAATAGGTGCGCAGCTGCGCAGCTACGCGTAGAACGGAACGGAACATAAGTTGTGGCAAAATGTAGGGTGGCGAAAAAGGAATCCTACGGTTCCCGTTTCCTTTTTGCGCGTATGTAAATACAAAGTCTCGGACAACATCTATATTCTATCATTGATCTAAATTCTGTAAGTAATCTGTATTATTAAATAATGTTTCTGAAAAGATAAGCCCGTTCCAATTCGTCATAGAAGATAAGGCATACATTGAAGGAGTATTTCCTTTAGTATTTGGCTTAGGAAAACATTCTAGCGATAGCATAAATTAAAAACTTAAGATTGATAAATAAAGTTGATTTTGAAATATGTATTTTTGTTTTTTAATTTCCACTGATCTCGAAGTAACATCAGGCAAGGATGTGACGACACAAACTCACCAAACACATATGTAGTAAATAAATAATTCATGACATCTTAAAAAGTTATTTATGTCAAAACGTCAAACGGAACGTAACACCGCCATTTTACTACTACAGACTATAGCACAGATTACAAATAGTACTAGTATGACTTCACAGCACAGATAATCTATCAACCAGCATGGCGAATAGTTTTTTCGGCGTTTTTAAAAAGTGTATTTTTAAAATGTTTTTTGTAGGATTTTAGGTTTTAAAATAATGTTATATTTTTGTGCATAATGAAACTATTATGAAGCATTTAGGACATGATAAAAGGAAGGTCAAGTAGCCTATTATGTAGACATAAACCATTCTTCAAATGCACGCCTCTCCACCGCGGTTACAGCCTATACGGGACACTAATATTTATTGTTACTTTGGTGGTGAGGAGTGCATTCTTAGAATGATATATCTGTATCTACATAAGTACTTACTCATGTTAATTTATAACCAGGGGGTGCAATCGCATATGGAATCCGAAGCTCATGCTGCAACAGATGAAATAATACCAGCGTGGCCTGATGATGAGCCCCAGAAGTCCTCTGTTCTCGCTGGTCTCATGTCCGACTCGTTTGCAGAAATGTTCAACATCCTGGACGGAGACAGTTTTGGAATAGGTTGGGATATCATGCCTTAAAATTATTAAAAAATATTTCTGGCTCAGTGAGAAGCTCGTCGAGTGTCGACCCATTAGCCAGAGATGTCGCTGGTTTATATCAAGCCAAAAGGAACAAAATTTATTTATGTTCCTGGGTCATGGATGTGTACCTTTTCAATTTTAAAAAAATTACAGCAGCTAATACATGTGAGTAGTGAGTAGGTAGGTACTAAATCTCGTTGACTAGTAGACGCAATAAGTTATTTGAGAACTAACTACGGCACAGATTAAAGGTGAAATCATCGTTATATAAAAGTCGAAAGTTCTTCATCTAATCTTAGACTATTTCCATAGGTCCTATGCACGAGTTTGTGTACGGCTGGCAAGCGATAGTAAACACTATGAGTATGAAAAATAACGTCGAGGTTCGCAAACGCGCGGGTCTGCAAAGGTTTGCTTTAGCTGGCATCAACGGTATTTCTCTGATATCCCATATAGGGGTGACTGAGATCATGATCAACGGTACGAGAACGTACTGCTTCGGCGGAGTCTCTCGACCTCCGGGCAGGCGAAGTGTAATATGTAAGGTAAGCGCTCTTACAATTAATGAACGAGATCCGTAAGACCTCGTTCCCGCGAGCTGTTTTTTCCGTGGTCGTTAGTAGGCTGAAAAATAAAAAAGAACCTTGCGCTTATTATACAATTGAGTTGTAAATCAAACACATGGTAGCAATTTGACATCTCAACAAGAGCGTCGAGTTTTCATGGTACCTAAACCTGATTTATACCAGATATAACTATTAATCCAACTACTTTTTGTTAATATTCCTTCTATTTTAACTTTTACTTTAAGCTACCTACATTATCTACTTGTAATTCAGGGTGCAATGTACCAAGAAGGACGGTTCTCATGCCAAACTCCGTATTTGCGCTATCCTACCGACTTAGGCTACAAATACTGTATTGATAGGTACGCTGCAGTCAATTCTGTAGATGGGACGGACAAAAGTGAGTATGATGTTTAGAAATATTTTTTTAAATTGTATATTGTGATCTATGTGTATATGTGCACCGAATTGGTTTGCTGTACGGGCCACCAAGTTTCACCTTTATTATAGGTAAAAGCGACATCTAGTGAGGAATTAAACAGGTGTAATTCAAGTAGCTTAAGCAAGAAAGTGTGTTTCGTCACATAAAAAAAAGAGGCGTGTCACGTCACGACACGGTTTTGGATAGGTATATTATGTAACTCCATCGATATAACGTCATATGTCAGAAGCTACTTACACTTCTTACATAACAACTTAACTTTATAAAGTACGGCTCAATACACACATAGCGCTGGGTGTACAAATTTTAATTTTTCTATTCTTTTTTGAAGAGAGGTGCGTTCGACACGTTGAGAGTATTTTTATATTTTAAATTATGAATCAAGTTTCACTTCTGTCACGTGTACTCTGCGCACGTGGCGTATTTTTTAATCCTACAGCAACATACTGCGCTCGTGGTGAATCTGTACCAAAATTCCACTACGACTATATCTGCGAGCGTCGAGATATCAAAATTAAACGAGTTAACCTAACCGATCCAAATGAGAGGTTCAACATACGGAACCCGATTGTAAGGAGAGTGGAGTACTATCGTGCGCCGTACGATATATTAAAGTATTGTCCGGATTGGTGAGTAAGGACAAGCGATCACTTAGGACACAAACAGTTTTGTCTCACATGCTTAGTATTAAACTTTCTCATTGAATTGCGATGGATCATCCCCACAATACCCAAAAAAATATATTTTTATTTATAGCACTTCGTCGATGTGGTAACTACACTTATCCATGCAAAGTTTCATCTTTCTAGCATTAGTGCTAGAAAGTTAGCTATGGTTTAGCCATTTGGACGGTAAGCCGAAGACGGACAGACGGACTACATGACTAAACCATAAGGGTTCTGAGACGTGAACTACGGAATCCTAAAAACGTGTAACGTGCGAAATTAGAAAGAAGCATTTTGAAGGTTTTACTTCTTTCGCGTTTGTAAATTATACATAATAGAAAACCTATACCTACTTAAGATTAATAAATATAATACCATTGTCTTATCATTTCTACTATGTTTCTAACACTGCAGGTATGGATGCAATTTAAAATTATCGCCAGATATGAACTATGAGGTACCAATGGGCTTACTAGACGCAAATGATACAGCATTCGTGGGCCACGGTGGAAAATATTGGTTGGCTCTATATAACACACAGGTATATAAGCTGTAAACACAGTAATATTTTCATTTATTTTTAATGTGATTTCTCCCGCATAAAATTATTTCGTATTAATTTTCAATAGAGGGCGTTTGTACACAATGGTACCTAAATTGTTGAGATATCTTATTTTGAAATCAAATCATAATATTTAATATCCGAGCTATATCTAACCTTATACCTGCGTTATTGATGTTTTCAGCTTTCAACTTATGCCACCTACTTCCAAGCTCACAGTGAATATCCCTGGCAGTCTAGCCGCCCGATTGTTACCTTAGAAAAAGGTAAGAGCGAATTCCAATCCACACTTCTATATTTTCATAATTATTCTTTCAGTGAAATAAACATTTTTGTCAACAGGAGGTATATGGGAGCAGCTACTGAAGGCTAACATTGGGCCTGACATGAACCTGCATTACAATTTGAATGGAATATACAATAGATATCCTGGATCCTCACCCGACCTTATGAGAAACGATGGACAGGTAAATTGCAGACCTTTTTAGTTAAAGGTAATAATTGGCAAAGCATTTGGAACACAAACATAATAGTTTTACTACACCTACACAAAGGAAAGGGGTTATTTACTTTGGCGTAGAATGTAGGTTTATGCCTACTTATTTCTTTTAAAAAAAATTTGTATTTAGGTTCAACCATCGAATTTCCGAACGGAAGTTAGGGATGGAGCGCCTGATGATTTGGTAGCCGCTAATGCATACCCCGAACCAGGTAAAATAAACAGTAAACAGTATAATAGTAATTAAAATAAAGAAATAGCGCCACTATGGCCAGTTTTGGAACTATTATTTAATTACTTTTGTCGGACACTTTTTAGCTTTTCTGCCTTAGAGAAATTGTCCTCCTTACCTCTATTCTCCATGACTATTACGAATTGGCCTTTTGCGGCCAATCGTTTGAATGTCACAGTAGTAGCACAGGTAGCGCTATCTTAGTGGTTTAATAACTAAATAGGGAGGAGTGAGGACCCATTGAGTAAAATCATCCAACCATAATCCAAGCTTACGAGTTTTTTATTTTAGGTGCTGTTGAAGAACCAGCAGCATTTCAGTTTTTGCCTGCGGGTCCCAATCAATGAATTTGTTATTTATATTTATAATAAATCAATTTATTAAAATATTTTTTACTTACTTACCCTTCGAAAATTTATTACACTTTTTGCGTCACACTAAGTACAAATTAGTAAAGCCCTTATAGTTATAACCTAAAGCCCATAACTCATAGGACGCGCGGCGTTAAAAATGGTACATAGCCGAGCCCTGGGCAAAGGGCAATGAGCCTGAGCAAAGCCGAATAGCTACGTAAATAGTGAAACGAAACATGATTCACAAAGCTCTACCATCTTCTTTGATATTCGATTATTTGAGTACAAATCGGCTGCCCTGCCCCGGGACAGTTTTAGATGCCGAAAACGCTAATACATTGTACAGTAAGTCAAAATGGAATAAATAGGTACTTACCGGATAACAGAAAATATGGTCGAGGTACAAAGGCTCCGCTAAATAAAGAAAGATGGTTCATTTTGTTTTTTAAAATACAATTTCCCCTTATCGCACCGCTTGAGAAACAATTTTTGCCTACTTCCAGATTATTAATCTGTGTTACATTGAAAATTATCTGTGGTCGTGTATGGCGATAAGTTATCTGTGAGCACTTTTGAGTTTTCTATCATCTGTTTTCTGAACTGACACCTTTGTGCAATTTTCTCAAAGTCGCTCATGTAAAATCCCGTTACTTTACTTTCGTAATTCATTTAACAAAGGCATTTACTATTTGCGACTGTGGACTGCGATCAGTCTTACAGCTCTGGAAGGGATAATCTAGCGAAGAGTTCAGTGACACCATTTCGGAGTTATTATATTGTGATAGTATTTTATCGATTTTAACCTTCTTGTGCAACATATTGTTTTTATGCTGTTTATTTATTAGTGTTATCGTGTTACTGACGAGCCAGCAGCAAGATTTTTGTGACGAAGTCCCAGTTAAGGTGTGTATATGTTATCAAAACGAACATAGCGTTAGATATCATACGTTTTTAGTATATTCTAACTATCGATAACTGGTCTAAAAATATACCACTGATTTTTCCATTTGGATACAGTGAAATAACGAAGCCAGTCATGAGACAACTATATTTGAAACGAATATTATTGATGATTCACAACAAAATAATTTAAAACTATTTTATTGAGACAAACTCAGCAGTGCAGTGCTCCTTGAACCATGAAACTCGCAGTTTTATTAAGTACTTACTTGTACTGTCACTGTCATAAGAATTTTATTTATGAAAGGGTATGTAATCAGAGAAAATAAACCCCCAAATAAAATACTGGTTACACTATTTTATTGGCTATAAACACACTATCATTCACAGTAATAAGACTAATATTACAAAAACTTTTTGTTAATTGATAGTTAAATCCTATACATTTTTTTGGTTACAATATTGCTAACAGGGTGCTATCACACATGGAATAATAAACAACACTTAAATTAATCCAAATACTAACAAAATAATAGCACTTTAGTTAATAGTATCAGCTTTGACTGCAGCAGGTGGTATTTTAAGTAACATTTAATTCCATACATTAATATTCTAGCATAAAATATTACATTTTGTCTAGATTGTTGATTATTTGTAGTGTAGTTTACATTTCAATAAGTTACCATCTTTTCTAAGCTAAATAATAGATGGAGATACATCAAGTACCTAATCTGTTGATTAATATTCTACTTTTGGACTATAGCTTAATAGCCAATCCGCACTTTGGGTAAAAACTAGAGCCTCAGCAGTTAGTAACTTACTACCAAAATTAATAACATATTTAAATTCTTAGAATGACTTCAATCTTAGATTCTCAAACAAATATTGACATTAATTGACGTGAACTTAATCCTAGGATCGTTAAAATGTATTGAAATCTTGATCTCATGTAGCTAAAATGAGATTAAGATTGATTATTAATTTTGGGCATTGAACAAACATTTCTTAATCTGCTAATGTGGAAATTGTGTTAAAAAGTTCCTCGTATGCTATTCTTGGTTATTGTGTTGTAAGATTACAACAATTCTTAATTTATCAATTATTGTTTCCAGTTTAGAATTTTATGTTTCCAGTTGCCCTGTGATGGATATTTATGGTTTACTAAAATGTAAGCAGTTATATTAAAACAATTGAATGCTAAAATCATTCAATTGTTTTAATATAACTGCTCATAAAATAATTTTGTCTCACTAACATACCTAAAGCAATAATAAAGGAAAACTAATTTCCATAATAAGCTAGGATGGTTGTTAAATAGTAAATGAGGAAATGAGTAGATGGACATGCATGTTGTAGATTGACATACTTCTAATTATATTGGCCATGTTATTTTTTGCCCCAGCAAATTTTCCTGAATGTTTATTTTTTATATTCATTAATTTATCCAAAGTTAAAAGCTAGGCTCTTGTTGGTGGAGTAATATTTTAGGCATACTTAAATAATTCTATTTCCGAATAAATTACCAATCACAGGGCATTAATAATTAGTTCTTCATATGTGATACTAGTGACATTCTGACTGTCGCCTCATGTTCATTATTCCTTGTCATTGCAAGTACATTGTTTTTTTAAGATCTAGCTGAATAATAATTCATAATACTAAGAGAAATGTATATAAAAGAACAAAATTCAATTTTCCCCTTTTTGGTTGATGTTAAATGAAAGGAGTATTATTTTACTGTATGACGAAAAATCTCTAAATGGCTTAGAGATTTTTTGTCATACAGGGAGTAAAAGTTATCACACCAAAAACATTTTCATGTATAGTGATGCCAAGATCATACCATATGACTCGTACTATCTAAAAGTTATCAGATCTTATGTAATACAAAGATTTTGACTCTACACGTCTGAACTCTACAAGCCTAACTTCACAATCTCTACACCTTTGTCAAGTTATGTGGCCTGGCCATTTTGCTACATTCACTTGGGTGTAAGGTGAAAATTTTACAGACTGATTTTCTGTTATTCACTTCTTGCTAGTGATGTAAATACAACCATAGCAGCACAAAAACTAAAATACCACATGAATAAGCTAGATCAGTGGCTTGAGCAGTGGAGGATTAAGCCAAGTGTCAACAAATATGTACAAATTACCTTATAGGACGACAGTCACCTTTGACTCTTGACAACAAATTACTGGTTGACAAAGTCATCATTAAGCCAATATGGACATATGGCATCCAATTGTGGGGCAACAACAGCAACATAGAAATATTGCAACAATTCCAGAATAAATGTCTAAGAATGATATCCCTAATCCACCCTGGTTCACAACTAACTCTGAGATACATGAGTACTTAAATATTACAACAGTAAAGGAAGAGGTATGTAAATATATAAAAACATACAAGACAAGACTAGAAAATCACACAATGAACTTGCAAGGGACCTGATAATTGATGTTGATATAAGAGACTGAAACGTCTGCATATTATAGACCAGAGACAGTGAGGCATTGCTCTATGATAATAATGGAAAATCTGTGTGTTTAGTGGAACACCTCTCACAAAAGATAATAATAATAATAATAAAACATACCATCTGATAATGGCTAAGTGAAAGCCGATGGCAGATTTAATTACAAAAAAAAACTTCATTGTAGGAACGAAACGACCCAGCCACATAACTTGACTAAGGTGTAGAGATTGTGAAGTTAGGCTCTTAGAGTAATGGCATGTATATTCAGAAGCTTGGTTTTATATAAGATCTGATAGCTTCTGGGAATAGGAAATGAAAACATTACTGGGAATTAATGGTATACAACAAAGTTAAGACAAGTGATGTGATTTGATATCAAAAGAAAGAAAAAAAATTTAAAATAAGCTTAATTATTAAAAAATATTTGGAATGAATAGTTTAGGCCAACTTGGGAAACTAAATATAAAATTATTAAGTTTACATTCTTATAAATGCCATATCAAGTGTCCAACCATTTTTCCTCTTCTGTTTTGGTGTGTATTGTTTTTTAATGTTCTACGTGAAATGTTTTTAATGTATCTGTTGTTTCAGAGGGAGCCGTGTCTTGGGGGAAAAGCAACCCGGGCACTACGGTGGCCCCAGACACACCAGCACCAGCACCCCAGCCCCCAGGTAAGCTTAGCCCCCCAGTAGAGAGATCCTATGTTGCCATAGCTCCAGGGCATAGAGAGGTCACTCAAGGCAATGAGTATCAACTGTTTAATTTAATAAGATAAACACAACCATACAAAGTTTAATAAGGCCACTTACTTACTTGAGATAAGTAGTTTTTATTCCAATATGCCCTGACTGCAATGATATAATGTAGCCATCTTCGTGATATAATTTTTATTTCAAGAGAGCCAAATTGTTAAAATAATAGAAGACCTCCCTTTTTTCATTAACAAAATTAAAAATTATTTGAACAATACCTACAATATTAAAAACAATGTTTAATAAAATATTTAATATTATGTTCATAAAATTTCTATCAATTAATAGTTTATGTTATAAGTACCTCACTACCTAATGAACATTTACATATATAATATAAGTTGATTTGTTAAGTTATCATTTAAAAATGATAGTGTTGAGTTCAGTAGCAACTAGTGTGCAGGATCTGTTTCAATTGAACAGGCTGGGGATTAGACATAACAATGATAGTTTGATTGATTTAAATTACTTGGTAGCTCATTATCACATTGTTTTGAACGAAATAAACTAATGGTGATACTGAATTAGACAGTAACCTATAAGATTAAACTTGTAAGTGTTCTTAAACATTGCTTATGTGATGAAGGCAAAAGTAAACATTCCATAATTTGCTGACATGTTAACTGATTAAAATTCTTAGAACAGGACCACAGACATATTTTTAATTTATAGCTTAGAAAATTAATACTATAAACTTGAAATTGTTGTTATTGTACTCAGCATTTTCATTTATTATTTTAAGAATAACTATAAAATACAGGTCACATCATGTTTTCTCAATGTAGAACATGTTCCTACCCGACTGCGCCAGAAGGTTATGTTTTTCGAGAGCATGTATGTATATTATTGTTAGGCACGCTCTGCGGCCTCAACGGCTCGATGGATTTTAGCTTGAGAGGTGTCATTAGATTCGTATTTACTGTGAGACTTGTTATTTTAATTAACGGTATATATATTTTCTAATTAGTTTTAATGATATTCATTAAATTTAATTGATTTCTTCAGGTCTACCAAAACTGCAATAGTTTGTACTTCAAAAAGCTGTTACAGGTATTAAGTGTGAATTAAGGCTAGTTTCATGAATCATGCTGGCAAATCAGACTGTCTTGAGACTGTCTTTGCAAAATCATTATATAATCTTCTTTTTTATATCTTATATTTACCTTTATATGCTCATTCATTTTGTACATAGCAAAACTACATCATACATACATTATTTTTGATTTCTATAACAGTTTTTGGTACAATTTAAAGAATACGTAGACATCATCTTTTTGCTAGGCGTTAAAATAAGCATAGAAATATACCGGATGTACAAATGTTTCTTACATAAAACATCTTAACATCCTTACTGTCAAGGAATAAGTTAAACGACATACATAGTCCAATGTACAAAAGGAGATTACAAGAACATGTTTAAACTTACTTGCAAGAGCTCATTACTAGTACCTACTATGTACTAAATATACACAAAAATCAAGTTTAAAAAGTGAAACATACTGGACATTGACAATAGTAATAGGAAAATAATGGCCACACCTGAAAACTTGGATCTGGCTCAATGAAGTCGCGACAAAATTATCAATCTAAAATTAGAGGATAGAATCTGATTATGGCTATATATTGGGTTCGATTGTAGATATAAAAGAGGGAAAACAAACATAATAATTGTGATCTTTATAAATTTAAATCACTTCAAATTTCTATTAAAGATAATGATATTTTGGTTTTAAAATTAACATAATATTATGTGCCTTTAATGAGGCTGCACTGTGAGATTGCAATTATTCAATTATAAATTTTCAACAACCACATTTTCAAGACTGAGGTACTTGATTTATCAGTTGGCTTAAGCCTTAACAAAAATTAGGCCATAATATTATGGTGATTAGTGATGCTTTTTAGGGTTCCGGAATATTGAGTATTACGGAACCCTTATAGTTTCGCTTTATCCGTCTGTCTGTCCGCCCTGTCTGTTTGTCTGTCCGCCCTTCTAGCTTCTGTAATAATGAATATTAATGAATGTTTGGTATAGTCATTTAATGTGTATAGATCTCGGTTTTATCATCATAAAATAAAAATAATTTAATATTTTAGTGAGGATGAAATTGTATTTTCATTCTACCCCATCGTGTGGGGTATAATTGAATAGGTCTTTTAAAACAAAGTCATGGTTTCATCAAGACTATTTTACAAAGTCAACCATTTTCGAGTAATCGGCTTCTAAAGTTTTATTGGTTTATAAGTTGCCCCCCCTGGCATTTATAAACTATAGGAGATAGAAACTTGTAATTTTCCAAGCTGATCGATCATGTTAAAAACTCTCTAGGAAAATCTAGAAAAAAAAAGAACTTGCAACAATATCGAGATTTTTCTTGGTGATACAACAGCGTTGAGCTATTCTAGATTGTGACGTCACACCTTCTGGGTACAGCTGAGTAAATAGACAAATAATGTCCAGCTATGATGTCATTGTGGCGGGCATTCATCTCGCATACAGTTGCTGTTTTAAAATCGACACATTACGGATAGACGGGGCGACATCATAAGGGTTCCGTAGACAAAAAACAATTGTTTTGAAGTTTATACAATGCGATGCAACATTGTTATTTGTCACTAAATAATGTGTGATAAAATGTACGTATTTTCCAACTCGAAACTTATAGTAAACGCTATTCTATTGGCTACTATCACTATAGTTTCGTTCCAAAGGACTAAGATTGCAAGAGCTAAAACTATGACTGTATTAATATTAGGTACTTACGTCAGACTTGCTGTTGGCAAGTGATTTTGTCTTTTTCTGAAGTAACCCAAGCTCATGCTACCAAAAATTTATATTTTGCATCAAGGTATACCATGGAGCCAAAAGTATTGAACAGAACTCCAGACTCCTTATAGATACATGTTTAGGGATTCTGGCGTTGTTTAAAGAACTGCAAGCATAGGCCACTATGTCAATTACAGTAATCATCATCATCACCACAATAATCGCACCATAGAACATCACATTATGAAGATATAATAGGTACTTTTCATAGTCTTTTACACCTACACGGATATCTTTGCACATTACTCTGCCGTTTGTGGAACTATTGGCAAAATTGTTTTGTTTTTGTAAAGGGTACAATTCGAAATTGGGCCTTTAGTCACTAAAGTTGAGAGACCTGATGATGGCATCCATGAGGAATCGGGGGAACTCGTAAAAATTTATAGGCGTTTGAATTTTGTGAAGTAAATCAAGCATATGCTACCAATAAGTAAAATTTTGTGCGAAGGGAATATCATGGATCCCAAAACACTAAACTGAACTCCTCAGTCTTTAAAGATACACGTTTGGAAATATCGTCATTGTTTAAAGAACTGCAAGCATATGCCATTATGTAACTTACAATATGACTAAAAAGGGAAAAATTATTATTTTTAAACAAAAAATTAAAACCGACTTCTAAAGTAACCAGCAGTAGGTTCAGTAGGTTCCAGCGAACTTAAGCGCGAGTTTTATAAATAAAATGAGTTGTTATCGGGATTTTGTTTGGGCTGGTCTGGTACCGACTTCAAAATAATGAAAATTGTGTAGAAAAATAGTTAAAAGTTGAGCCGAATTTAAAAGGGGGAATTATTCAGAAAATAAGTTTTATTTCATACTTTTTTGTACGTTTTTACTTTGGAAGTCGGTTTTAATGTTTAGTTTAAAAATAATTGGTGGCATAAGCTTGATTTACTTGACAAAAGTCATGTGATGGCTGCAATTTCGTCAACAGTTGATCGTAGATATGCCATTGCAAGGACAATATTTACCAGATTATGTATTTTTCGCAAAGCCAATAAAAAATAAAACTATGCATATTCTCTGCTCTCGCGCAATGCGTGCGCGCGCGAGCGGGACAGCCTAAAAACCAAATGGGATGGGATTTACGAGAATTGTCCCCCCCCCATTATCAACACACCATGTGTCAAGTGCCTATGTAAAATATCTTCTCGGACAAAAAGCCGATCCGACATTGATGACATAATAGATATTCCGGTAAGATCATAATACTATTAATATCGGAAGGTCAGTAGTAAAACATTGCATTGATCAATTGATCGTGTTTGTCGCACCTCATCACGAGATACACCTTGAGATTGATTAAGGCGATGCGACGCTGTAATTGTAGGTGTTGTGTTTAAGCCCTCGTACCCAAGACAGTTTTTTGAACTGTAAATAAGTTCTATTTACAGTTTCTGTCGCGTCTGCGTATTACAAAAGAGCTGAAAATCGAAGTGTGAAATGTCAGATTAGACAATCTATACGATTTTCAGGTCTATTGTATTAGCGCACATTTCATTTATAGTGCGACATACGCACACCGGATTGACGTGGTATGGAAACGTCCATAGATATTATTATATACTAGCTGTTGCTCGCGGCTCCGCCCGCGTAAGTATAGTATCCCTCGGGAACACTACTTTTTCGGGATAAAAAGTAGCCTGTTTTATTCCAGAGTCTAAACTACTACCATACCGAATTTCATCGAAATCCGTTCAGTAGTTTTTGCGTGAAAGCGTAACAAACATCCACGCTTTCACATTTATAATATTAGTAAGGATTATTTGTTTATTTGGAAACGAACTTACTTTCTACCCAATATGGTCATTCTTCTCATATTATGGCTCTATGTTCATAAGTCAGTCAATTCATGTATAATAATAATTGGTCAATTTCTATTTTTGTATGGCTTTGGCCTACGTACATAATTAATAGGTGTCGGTGTATTGTAAAATACCTACACCTATATTATTGTCAGGCATACATAAATAATATTTATGTATGCCTGACAATAATATATACAGTGCCAGACACACATGTCTGGCACTCTTCTATATTTTCCCCATTGATTGACATTAGCGACTTTGTTCGAAAGTGTACCGTGATATTGCTATACCCTACTTAAACAAGTCAAATTAAACTTTAACAAGTCAAATATAGGTTACATATTTACGTTGCTTCACCTTTCAAGTAATTTCAAAAACACAATGTAAAAGCACTATCGTCAAAGTTGGAGGTCTTTCACGTAGATTGCATACCAGTTGAAAGCTTTTTAACTTGAACTAATTCTACATTACAAGCAACTGATGTCTAAAAGTAAGAAATTCAATTAAATCGTTGAGCTCTTGGTATACCCTAACTAGAACAGGTATCTTAAAAAATATTCGGGTTACTTTTACTCGTCACAGTTCGTCTTTATGTTTGTAGTCCCAATATATTTTATCTTGTACTTTAAACGAGCAATTCTTTTTAAACATTTAATTTGTAATATATTTAAGAGCTGAATCGTAAATAAGTTCTGCAAAATTTGTGGAATAACCCAGATACAATAATAGGTACCTATTGCAGTCCGCTTTATCCGTACTATGTACTAGAACTCAGAACAAAGCTTTGTACCCAGGTACTAAAAATGTATGTGCCATACCTAAGTCAAAGTCGAGTTTATCACTAAAGATCGCACAGACGAAGTCGTAACACAATATGATTGAATATAACCTATTACATAATATATTACATAAGTTTTAGTAAAATCAATTACGGATGTTTTGGGCATATGATCTACTGCTTATTATAAAGACGTTTAGGCAAGTTCTAGTGGGTGGACCGTTTGATTCGCACTCGAGAGAGTGCAGGATCGATTCCCAGGTTGTGGCGTGTAGCAATGAGACTTTTTCAGATCTCAAGTACCTACATTATACGGACGCTCTAACGGCGAAGGAAAACATCGCGAGGAAACCGGCACATGGTTGGCCCCAGACGTATTGACCCAGTCATTCCTCTGGACTAGGCTGAATGTGTTGTGATAATGCCGTATGTGCTTGGGCAACCATACGACATTTAAAAACCAACTGTATAAATACGATAGTATGTATATAGTATGGAGAATACGGTATAAACCATCCAATAACTGATGAAAAGGTATAAGTGCTTAGACAAAAAAAAATATTGTTATATTCAAAGCAAAAAATCATCTTATGTATGGGAGAATCTCCGCTCAACGCAAACTAACGTTACGTAAAGTAAGATTTTTTTTTCGAGCCGAGAGATCATATGCCCAAAATATCCGTAATTGATTTTACCGAACCTTATAATGCCTCTATAAAAATTAATAGAACTCACGTTCAAATTAGGAAGATTGAGTAGAGAATTAATAGTTAAAATTTTATCCGAATTTAAAAGGCGAATTATTTAGAAAATAAGGTTTATTTCATACTTTTATATATATATATATATATATATATATATATATATATATATATATATATATATATATATATATATATATATATATATATATATATATATATATTATTATGAACAAATTGATATAGGTGCACAAAACTCGGATGAGTAGTGAGTACCTATGTCATCATGATAATATGTTGGTCTTTCGTGTGAAGGTGGTGGTGATAATGATGATAACTGTAAGTGGTATGATGTCATATGCTTGCAGTTCCTTAAACAACGCCGGTATCCCCAAACATGTATCTATAAGGACTCAGGAGTTCTGTTCAGTACTTTTGGATCCAGGGTATACCTTGGTGCAAAAGCTTACTTTTTGGTAGCATATGCTTGGAATACTTCAGAAAAAGTCGAAATCAATATATGTTTCCATATAAATTTCGAAGAGTTCTCTCGATTTATCATGGATCCCCTCATCAGGTCTCCACTTTGGAGACTGAGAGACAAATTTCGAATTATAACTTTTATAACAACAAAATAATTTTGCAAATAGGTTCATATACGGCAAAGTGATGACTAAAAATGATAACTGTTCTTTAAACAACGCCGGAATCCCCAAACATGTATCTATAAGGAGTCTGCAGTTCTGTTCAGTACTTTTGGATCCAGGGTATACCTAGGGTGCAAAATCTTACTTTTTGGTAGCATATCCCTCATTTCCCCATTCCCTCCTCAAGGATCCCATCATCAGGTTACCACTTAAGTCAAAAAAGGGACCAACTTGGTATCATACCCTTTACATCAAAAAAATAATTTCTCACATACGGCGGAATAATCGTTGAACGTACAAAAAAAAATATATATACGGCCGAATGCATAACCGCCTCCTTTTTTGGATGTCGGTTAAAAACGTAGTAATTCCCGCAAGTTACTAAGATGCACATGATCTAGGAAATAGGTAGTGCAATATTTTAAGTGGGTTTTGCCAAAAGATAAAAAAATGACGTGTACAGATTGGCAGAAGTGAAACTTCATAATTTAAAATCCAAAAATACTCTCATTCTGCTTAAAGAACATCACTCCAAAAAGAATAGAAAAATGTCTTTGTGGATTTTAGAAAGTTAAGCTGTTATGTAAGAAGTATGTAAGTAGCTTTCCACAGGTGGCGTTATATCCAAAATCGTGTCGTGACGACCTTGAAATTTCTATTTCAAAGCCGCTAAGGAGTTTTCTTTCATATTGTATCCAATAAAATAATATTAGTACATAATATTATATATATGTTGCAAAATTGTTACAAATTTTCTAGTAAAAATAATATTCTTTAAAAAAATCAATACGAGAATTAGTTACATTTTTTCAGGCTCTATGATTTTTTGTGCATCTTTTTATGTCATAATTTAATTGGTTCCCTACTTTTTCGCATAAAATCATATGTCATAATTTAACTTGGCATAATTTAATTTCGTCCTAATAGCATTATGTATTACCTAATATATTATTAAGCATTATGATATATAAATATTTAAAGACGTTTTGAACGCGGTAAAAAGTTCTAACCTAACCCAAAACTACACAAAACTTATTTCACGCCGGGTTTTGAGAGGCCGTGTTACCAGTATTCTCCGAGCGAAGTAACCACTCTTGAAATACTGTAGTTCCTGGGACAGTTTTTAAATGTATCGTTGCCCAAGCACATACGGCATTCTCACAACACAGTCAGCCTAGTCCAGAGGAATGACTGGTCAATACGTCTGGGGCCAACCATGTGCTGGTTTCCTCGCGATGTTTTCGTTCACCGAGCGTCCGTATAATGTAGGTACTTGAGATCTGGAAAAGTCTCATTGGTACACGCCACAACCTGAGAATCGAACCTGCACTCCCTCGAGTGCGAATCAAACGGTCTACCCACTAGGCCACGGAGCTCTTCAGCCCAAAACTCCACAAACGTTATTTCACGACAGGTTAACCTATTAACCTGTTAATACACTTACGGTACCCAAGAAACAATTCTGCCGAAGTATTATGATGATAAAAAAATATGCCTAATGAGTTATGACCACACTAAATTAGGACAAAATACATTAGTCTAAATGAAATTATATTTATGCCTAATGAAATAGTATGCCTAGAAACAAGTATGCCAAAGTATTATTATGACAAAAATAATATGCCTAATGAGTTATGCCAAATTAAGTTATGACAAAAAAAGTTAAGCGAAAAAAAAGGAATGTCCTCTATATGTATGATAATTAATTACTGTCCGTACATTATTACAAACTATTGAAACATAGATTAATACTACAGAGTAAAATGATATATACTTGCGCACTAATACTAAGACCTATTCATAGAACCGTGTTGACTTGATGCTTAATGAAATGCATAACACATACATAGCTATTGATATTTCGAGTCCTTTCTGCCACTAATATTATTATTTGCTCTGTATCTGTGGCTCCATCCCTGATGTAAAAGCTCATATATTAATGCAATCTCTTTAGGAATATTTAATTAATGAGATGGTTTTAAATCGCAGTAGCGCGCTTACTAGAATCGATAGTCAATGTACAATATTTCGTGTAAACATAATTAAATATTATAAGAAACCCTCAAATTGTCAAGCAGTAAGCGAGCTGATGATGATGAATTATAGTTGAAAATACTCTCGATCATGTCAACTTTCAAATAAATGAAAAAAAAACTAGATCAAAATCGGTTCATCTGTTTGGGAGCTTCGATGCCACGGATACACACAGGCACACACGTCAAACTTATAACACAGTTTTTAACCCCCTCTGTTTTCGTCGAGGGTTAAAAACGTCCTGCGAATAGTAAGTAGTAAGGCGCTCAAAATTGGAATTAAAAGATTTCACATTAATTTTATTAGTAAAAGCTCTTGAAAGCTATACAAATTTGATTTATGGGTTTTAAGAGTTGCATGGCTGATGCATTTTTTTAACTAACTACATTTTCCAGTAAAAAACGAAAGCCATTTTCATAAAAGCTTAGTTATTTTATTTATAGCGTGAGCCATTCGCTTTGTTAGTTCTGGGGAAAAAAGGCCATCGAGATAAAAAAAGAAGTTTTTGGAGAGTTTTGGTAGGTTTTAAGCGTTTATTTGCAGTACCTACTACAAATCATACATATCTGTAGTCTATGGTAGATGGCTCGAGTTCCTGCTCTAGTCATCTACCATAGACTACCATAGAAATGTTTGATTCCGGGTAGTTGCATGTACAATATCGACAAAGTTCCTGCTCGACCAGTTTTCTTAGCACTAGGACGTCTCAAAATATTTGAACACAGAGGAAGTGACTGCAACGACTGCAGACGTGGTTGAACTATGTATTCACAGGCGTGGCAGTCGATAACGTTACCTTTACGCCTCTTTCAAATGTTCCTGATAATTATCAGAGGGGTTTGCTGGCTTACACAGTAGTTGCAGTTGTGGGAATGTCAGATGGGCCAATTTCCCTTATAAAATATGCTCGGAAACAAAGCCCTTTCCATTTTTAGGAGAACACGGAACCGCAATAGTGGCGACGTGATCGTGATCGATGATGGTGATCACTGCTGAGTGGACGATTCGAAATTTAAATGATATTCAATGTGTTATTGTTTGTGTTTGTTCCGGCAAACAATGTGCCCTCTGACGATGTAAGCCGCGAACGTGTGGTAAATTCTGTCGAGAAGACCAGAGGGCTTAGCCACTCGGTAATGCCATACATTTTTGATTACTAACTTCGTCATTGCATAGCGATAGCATACTGGCTCAAGGTCCGGGGCAGGGCCGGATAAATTCGACAATCTTTCACCAAATATCAACCATCATCATTTTGACACCGGATTTCCCTAAACACATTCATGCAGTCGTGACAACAGTTGACCTAAATATTTGAAGTCTGTGGCGAATATTAGAATTTATAAGATCACTAGCTGTTTCCCGCGGCTCCGCCCGCGTAAATATACCTACTATCGAGTATCCCGCGGCTCCGCCCGCGTAAATATACCTACTATCGAGTATCCCGCGGAAACACTGTACTTTTCCGGGATAAGAAAGTAGCCTATGTTTTAGTCCAGAGTCTAAACTACTACCATACCAAATTTCATCAAAATCCGTTCAGTAGTTTTCGCGTGAAAGCGTAACAAACAAACTTACATTTATAATATTAGTAGGGATCATAAGAATGCTGCATTAGGTACTATGATTTTGTCTTCTGTCCTTAACTCAAATTTCTTTCTACGTACGACTCATCTCTCTAAAAGATTAATATAAGCAGTAAATTATCGCAGCTAAAACACTTTTAAGTCATAAACTGTTATAATTAATAATGTGGCAAATGTTCTCTATCGAAGGCGAGCGTATTGTGGTATTAATCTACGTAATACGTACAAAATAAGGTCCAATATTGAACAATAGTTCCTTACGTTCACTCAGAAAACAGGACTATCTGGGGCCGCGGTAGTACACTCGCCAAGACGAGCCAAGCGAAGCGCAAGCGCACTACCACCTTCTCTCGAAGTGCTTTGTCGATTTTTTTAACCCTCATAACTTGGGGTATGCATAATACTAGAATCTAGATTAACGAAATTTGTGGGATATGTACAGAAGCGGTCTTATTAAACACCCCTTACCAATAACATTTACCCCCTTACCAAAAATCCCCGATTTCGTCACTGACACTGACATAAGGTACTTCCAAATGTCCTAGAGAGCTAAATTTTTGTCGTAATCTAGTAAGTACCTAGTACACAAAAAACATAAAATTGTAAAATTTGGAACATTTATCCCCCAGACAATTAAACTAGGAGATGGAAATTTGTATGAGACTTCCGAACATTTTGATGCTAGAGGTCTGAAAATATTTATAGTGATCCTCGTTATAAATGATAAAAAAAATAATGACAATATTTTTTATGATGTAAACACACCGGCATATTTAGCGGAACACAAAAAAAGGTCCATAATTAAAAAAATATGGTTTTATTTTAAAATCTACTTACTACACTTCTATTGTTATTTAAAGTCATTTGTTTTACTCAAAATGAGATCACATTAAGAACAGATTTTGCGAGTAAAGGCTATTTGTGAAAAATGGTACATTTTTGAACTTTTTATGTAACCGGGAAAAGTGAAAATTAATATTAAAATAACAATTAATTAAATTAGAAAAATAGTGATTAATATCGCGTATTTCCTCCACGTGCTTTTATTAAAGTTTCTACCCGTCTAGGCATACTGAGAATGATGTTATCGATGGTCTCCTGGTATAGTCTCCGCCATTCCTCAACTACGGCGATTCGCAGTTCACCCACGTTGGCAGGAGCTGGAATTCTAGACTTAACTTTTCTTTTCAGCAAGTCCCAAACGTGCTCTATTGGGTTCATATCCGGTGATCTCGCTGGCCACTCCATAACAGTGATATTCATATCATTAAGATAAGCTTGAGTTACCCGAGCGGTATGCGGCCGAGCATTATCCTGCATAAAAACAAAATCGTCACCTATATATGAGGCAAACGGTACGACATTTTCTTTTAAAACTTCTCTGATATAGCGGTCTACTGTCAGACTCCCTCTGTCAATCACTACCAAGTCTGTGCGAGCTCCCAAACAAAATTCAGAAGGTCCCTTTAATACGCGGTTCAGGAAGTGGTGAATCTTCAGTAACATTCACGACTTCTTTTAATTCTAGATTCTCGTTCTGGGTTGCTGTATTTAAATTAATAGATTTCTTACGATCTGTATTATAAAGTTTTAGAACAATGAGACATACAATAATAATTAAAGTAATAATAATAAATGAATTAATAGCAAGATAGTGGGTTCCGTATTTTACCAAAACTGGTTGTTTATCGATAATATCGTTCAATTTTGAAATAATTCTATCTTGTTCTCCATTTAACTTTAAATCTTCTAAATTAAAATTATGGTTTGGTAAGATATGGGATTGGTTGCTTAGATCTAACATGTTATTATTAATTTTACAACAGGATACATTGATTAAACTAAAACTTAATCTAGGGGTTGTTACATTTATATTTCGAATGTTTTGTGTAGGCACTATTAATTTTGTTTTTCCTGTATACACAACGCACTTTTCCGGTGTGTTTAGTACACCCGCACCCGACACTATTATTTCGCGCACTTCTGCATTATCGCAGTCCACATACACTTTAGTTGGCAGGGGTTGTATATACAACCATCGATTGTTTGTGATTAATTGCCAAATATTCAATTCTCCAACAATTGTTTTTACAGAACACTGGTTCGGAAGATTGTTTGTGGCTTTAGTTAAAAGTTCACTTTCACACGTTGGATTTTCATTCACGATTTAAATCAGGGACACTTGGCATATGAACTCAGAATCCATTTCATTACACATCTCTAAATTGTCTAAACTAATATAATTAATTTTATCATAGGAAATAGCAACATATGGACTAGTTGGTTGTATCATTTTGTACACATTTGGATCGTCCAATCCATTAGTGGTTGGTAAAGGAAAACTATGATATAAATTGAATTCGTCATTAGTAATTAATGGAATTTGTATTCTAAACACTAAATTTTTCTTAAAATAATAACATGCAACATTAGAAATACTTATAATTAGATGAATATTTTCTAGATTTACGAGTAAAGGAACTCTAGTGCCTCTTGAAAGATGTTGAATATTTTTAGACAACTCTTGATAAAGTTGGTTAGGTGTCAAAATACTTGGATGAAGTATATTCTGTTTAGTCAACATGATAGCATTTGTCAAGTCTTTTAGTTGGAAGGACACCGTCATCAACGAGCTTTCGAGGATGTTAAGTAATGATAAGGTTTGTACTTCGATTTCTACTGTATTTAAATTATTGGATAATCTATTCGTTATGTTAAGTACTTTTGTTATTTCTGCGTCTAGATATTTTTGATTGGAGTTTAATTTATTGATGTTGTTTTCGAATGAATTTCGAAATGAATTGTAACGTGGTGTTGGTAATTAAAATATTTTCTCTCATTAATTGAGCTAAGTTCTTTTCGTCGTTCTGAATGGAATTAATAGCTGTGTCATATCTTATGGCGTAGTCTTCGTCTAAAGTTCCGAAGATGTGTTTAAATGCTGTCCCTACGATACCGAACCAGGCTGAGCGCCTACTGCGCTTAGAAAGTAAGTGAGATATAGATTCGTAATCTCGAGATAGGTCGTCATATCTCGTAGTTAAAGGAGATAGAGCATTTAAGCATTGTTGGAGAAATGATTGTCTACAAATGAGTTTACTTGCGTTAATAATGTCTCTTAGGTTATCAAGCTGAGGATTTACGTAGGATATGTCTATGTAGCTAATTACGTTTAATTGTCCATTTATTACTTTAAGCTTTCCCAGGCCATCAAAGTAGATCCCTGTGCTGGTATTTAATGGCTGCACAATATTTGGCTGTGCACCGGTCGAGACGCTGAAATAAGGTGAGTAATTGTTAGATATTACGGGATTAAACAGGTAAGTAGATTATGGAATTTATTCAGAAATTAGGATAGATAGATTTTATTATTTGTAGGATTACGTAGGAGTATTTTGTTAAGTATATGTATTTTATTCTTTATTTAAATGAAATAGCAATGCTGTGTTGTTTCAGCTGGTTTCATTTGGGTCAAAGTGATGGGTAATATGACGTCTATTTATAAGAAGGGTGGCTGTGTGATTATTATTAATTCTTATGATTTTGTATGGTCCTTTCCATACCGGTGATAGGGCTTTCCTAAGTCTTAGATGATTTTTGATATAAACAAAGTCTCTTGCTTTGTATCGGGGCGGTGTTTTAGCGCTATTATCGTAATATAATTTAGAATTTTCCTTTGATTTTACTATGTTTTCCAGCGCTTTTTCTTGGCTATATTTGAGTTTATGTTGCAATTTTCTAATGTAATCTGAGTATGTTGTGCCTGTTGCGGTTTCGTAGATAGAGTTTGGGAGGTAAGGTTTGTGTCCAAATACTAATTCATATGGAGTGAATTTTGTGGTTGTATGGGTAGTAGTGTTGTATGTTAACATAGAGGTATATACATAAGTTGGCCAGTTGTCTTGGTTTTCGTTTACAAAGGATTTAAGGTATTCTTTTAGTGTGGAATGGCTACGTTCTAAAGCTCCTTGTGTTTGAGGGTGGTATGGTGATGACCAGAGTTGTTTAATTTTAAAGAATTGGCAAGTAGTTTTGAAAAGATCGGAAGTAAAGTTAGTGCCTTGATCACTTAATATGGATTTGGGAATACCGAACAGAGATATGAAATTAATGAGACAGTCGCTAGTTTCTTCTACTGTGGTGCTACGTATAGGATAGGCTACGGAATATTTAGTGAGATCGTCTTGTAGGGTTAGTATATATTTAAGTTTTGCTGGACCTGATTCTGGAAGGGGACCTACGATATCTAAGATTACGCGTTGAAAAGGGGAAGTTGCAGTAGTCGTTATTTCCATTGGAGCTTTGTTTATTTTGCGTAGTGCTTTATTTTCTTGGCAGAGTTTGCAATTTTTTACGTAAGTTTCTATGTCGCTTTTCATTCCCTTCCAGTAATATTGTTCTTGTATACGATTATACATGCGTGTAGATCCTAAATGCCCTGCAATTGGGATATTATGATTTTCACGAAGTATTTTACTTCTCTCACTTAAGCTAGGGTAAATTATTTTATTAAGGTAGACATGTATATTAATTTTTGTGTTGTGGAATAGATGTGTAATTATATTATAAATTTTGGTATATGAATGGTTATCAAAAGGATTTTTAAAGTCGGATATGGCAATATCTTGGCAATTTTCTGCCACTAGGATTTCGTTTCTTATTCGTTTTAACGTTGTGTATAAATTTGGATAAGATGATTCATCAAAGTGATGTACTTTGGTAAATAGTAAATATATAACTTTATCTTCCTTGTATATAGTTTTAGTAAATGAATATAGTTCTTTTTCAGAATTAATGATTTCTTCTTTGTCGTTTATATTTGACAATACTTCTGTTATGTAGGGATTTGATTCGTCTAAGTCTATTGATGTCGGAATTAGCAGGACCTTAAACGGTGATTTTAGCAGATTTTCGTTATGTTCTTTTAATATGGTGTTATATACAATATTCTTATTAGAGTTTTCTTTCAGGAATTTAGAGTAATCGCTGTTATTCGTTTCTGGTTGGGTGTCTTCAGGAGAAGGAGTTTGTAATAATTCGAAATCGGTGTTGAAATCAGTGCCTTTTGGACTTCCCTCGAAAATTCCAAGATCTTCTAAGTTAATAAGGTCAGGAGAAGAAGGTTGAGGTTCCTTGTCTGGTATAGGGTTTGTTTTATGAGGGTTAGTAGGAATTAAATTAGGACTCAGGAAATCTTCTGCGTCGAAAGAAAACGGGATGTGAGAGGGTAGGTCAATTAAAGGATCTTCTAGAGGATTGAAGGATTCACTGTCTGAGCTTTGAGTTTCAGGGTCCAGAGGATTCGGTGCATTGTTTTCTATTGGGTTGACAGGAAATCGAGATAGTGCGTCAGCGTTTGTGTTTGTCTTTCCCTTTTTATATACAATGTTATATTCAAATTCTTCTAATTTTAGGCGCCACCGGACTAACCTAGAGCTAGGATCTTTGCAATTAAATAGCCATTGAAGAGGTTTGTGATCAGTTACAATTGTAAATTGGTGTCCATAGAGATAAGGGCGAAAAGCTTTCGTCCCAAAGACAATAGCGAGGCATTCTTTTTCTGTTACGCTATAGTTGATTTCTGCTTTATTTAATGTGCGAGAGGAAAAGGCTATCGGGCGGTCCTTACCGATAGGTCCTTGAGATAGGATAGCAGATACGGCGAAATTTGAAGCGTCACAGGTGAGTATAAATGGCTTAGAAAAGTCTGAGTATGCTAAAACCGGGGCTGTTGTAAGTCTGTTTTGTAGTCTTTTTTGAGAAGTGTTGTTAAAGGTTTGGCTAATTTTGAGAAGTCGGGAATGAAACGCCTATAGTATGAAACGAGACCTAGAAAGCTTTTGATATCTTTAGGAGATTTTGGGATTGGAAAATGTGAGACAGCTTTAATTTTTTCAGGATTGGGTTTCACTCCTTCACTATTTATTAAATGTCCTAAGTATGCTACTTCCTTGCACATAAATTCGCACTTGTCGGGTTGTAGTTTTAGATTAAAGGTTCTGAGTCTGTCGAAAATAGAAATAAGATTTTTCACATGGGTAGGTAGGTCCGCGGAATATGAAACTATATCGTCTAAGTAAACAAAACATCAAGATCCTTGAAGACCGGATAGGCACGTATTCATTAATTTTTGGAAAGTGGCTGGAGCGTTTTTGAGGCCGAAAGGCATTCTAGCGAACTGAAAATGACCTTGTGGTACTGAAAATGCAGTTTTAGCTGCGTCTTCAGGGGAAACTAGAATTTGATGGAAACCCGATGCTAGATCTAGTGTAGTCAAATATTGGCTCTTACCTAATTGGTCCAATATCTCCGTTATTTGAGGAATAGGGTATGTCTCGCCTATAGTGATGTCGTTGAGCTTTCGGTAATCGATTACGACTCTCCATTTGCGCTGGCCTGAGGCGTCTTGTTTCTTAGGTACAATCCAGATAGATGAGGACCAAGGTGAATTAGAAGGAGATATAATGTTTTGTTCTAACATTTTATTTATTTGGGATTCTACTTCCCTTTTGTGACACTCTGGGAATCTATATGATTTAGTATGAACTGGGACGTCTGTGTTAGTTTTTATATTGTGTTCTATAGCTGTTGTATGCGTGAGTTGGTCGTTTGGGAGATGGAATATATCGGAATAGTCAGCGCAGATTTGAAACAGTGCTTGTTTTTCGTCGTCATTTAAGTGTGAGGTCCTGAGTTATTAAAGGACTTCTTGTGTTCGAGTTGATGCCTTTTGGTGAATAGTTAAAATAGAAATCTGTGTTTGTGGGTAGGCCTCGTATGGTTCTAAGTTAAGTTCTAGGTTTGAGTCGAAAGTGACTGGGTTCTCTGAGGTATTGGCTACAGTGATGTTTATACGGCCATTTTTTTTTTACTTTAACTACGCAATTTGCTATTAATAGTGAATCTGAAATGTGTTGATCTATGATAATTCCCTCTGTGGCGTCTGGGTTTTTCACCATACATTCTATTACGGTTTCCGATCTAGGAGCTATCGTGTATAAGGGTTTAGAAAATATTAGGTTTATGATGTCATCGCCCATTCGCAATAAGCCTTGGCTATAGTCTATTTGGCATTCTAGATCTTCTAATAAATCGTTACCAATAATATCGTCGTGTTTTAGGCTAATGTCCTTGACTACGTGAAACTCATGAAGGTATGGTTTTTTGAATTTAGTACACATTTGCATGTGAAAACTGCCCAAAGTGGGGGTTGTGTCATTTCCGACATCGATTCCCTTCAAAATGATAATGTTATCGCTAAGTTTTGGGATTTTGGATAGTGATCCTAATTTAATTAGGGAGACAGAGGAGCCTGTGTCGACAAGAAAAGTAAGTTTACGAGATGCTACCGAGGTTTGCAGTTTAATGTGAGGTAAGCTACGTTTTTCCAAATTATTGTTTATTTTATAGATTTTAGTGTTTTCATTTTTGTTTTCCGGGTTTGGCGCGGAGAAGTATTTGTGACAGTGTGGTGAGTTTTCGTCTGAGTTTTCATTGGAATGGATTTTCACAGAGTTGGATTTGGCTTTTGTGGAAAGTTTTTGTATTTTCAGGATTTCAGCTTTTATAGTTTCGGAATTGTCGTGTAGCGTGGGAAGTTTTGGTTGCGAATTTTTATAGGATAGAGTGGATTCAGTGTGGTTAGAATATGATTTTGTTAATTTAGTAGGTTTAGTATGAATTTCAGTGGATTCAGTGGACTTAGTAGGTTTCAGGTTGGACTCGGTGGATTCAGTGTATTTAGTGAATTTGTTGTGAGGTTCAGAGGATGCAGTGGATTTGGTAAGTTCGTCACGAGATCCAGTGGATACAGCGGATAGAGTGGATTCGGTGTGGCTAGAACATGATTTTGTTAATTTAGTAGGTTTAGGATGAATTTCAGTGGACTCAGTGGACTTGGTAAGTTTTAGGTTGGACTCGGTGGATTCGGTGTATTTAGTAGATTTGTTGCGAGGTTCAGAGGATGCAGTGGATAGAGTGGATTCGGTGTGGTTAGAGTATGATTTTGTTAATTTAGTAGGTTTAGGATGAATTTCAGTGGGTTCAGTGGACTTGGTACGTTTTAGGCTGGACTCAGTGGATTCAGTGTGTTTAGTAAATTTGTTGCGAGGTTCAGAGGATGCAGTGGATTTGGTAAGTTCGTTACGAGATCCAGTGGATACAGCGGATAGAGTGGATTCGGTAGATGCAGTGGATACAGTGGACTTAGTAGGCTTGTGACGGAATTCAGTTGATGCAGAGGATACAGTGGATTTAGTAGGTTTGTGATGGAATTCAGTGGATGCAGTGGATACAGTGGATTTAGTAGGCTTGTGACGGAATTCAGTGGATACAGTGGGTATAGTGGATTTAGTAGGCTTGTTACGGAATTCAGTGGATACAGTGGATTTAGTAGGCTTGTGATGGAATTCAGTGGATACAGTGGATTTAGTAAGATCGTCACGAGATTCGGTAGATTCCAGTGTATTTAGTAAGTTTGTGACGGGATTCAGTGGATACAGTGGATTTAGTAGGCTTGTGATGGAATTCAGTGGATACAGTGGGTACACTGGATTTAGTAAGATCGTCACGAGATTCGGCGGATTCAGTGGATTTAGTAAGTTTGTGACGAGATTCAGTGGATACAGTGGATATAGTAGGCTTGTGACGGAATACGGTGGATACAGTGGGTTTAGTAAGATCGTCACTAGATTTAGTAGATACAGTGGGTTTAGTAAGTCTGTGACGAGATTCAGTGGACACAGTGGGTATACTGGATTTAGTAAGATCGTCACGAGATTTAGCAGATGCAGTGGATTTAGTGAGTTTGTGACGAGATTCAGTGAGTTTATTGATATCGGCTTTTGATTCAGGGTAATTTCCCAGGCGATATCCGCTAGGAAATTTTATTCGTTTAAATAGGAGTTGTTTTCATCGTCATTTTCGATAATGGCTAGGATAGGTTTCGGGCCCGTTTGGTTAGGGTTGTCGTTTGGACGTCTTCTAAATTGTTGGTTATTGTCGAACCTACTCCTATTATTATTATACTGTCGTTTGCGACATTGCTCGATCGAGTGTCCTAGGTTTTTGCAATAACGACAGATTATCGTATTATTGGCGTTGTTTTTTCTAGGATTATTGCGATTGAAATTCCGATTATACAAGGAGGTTGGCTGTTGTGTTTGATCGCGGCGAGGATATTGTTTCGGTTTTTCGTGATTGCCGAATTGTGTAGCGGTACTAGCCAGGATTTTTTCCTCGGCTGTGGCAAAGCTGATCGCTGAGTTCAGTGTTGATGGGTTCCGACAGCGTACTATTTGTGATAATTTTGGATGTAACCCTGTTATAAATGCATGCATGGCTAGGTCTTGTACTCCAGCTATCCTACCACGTGTTTCGAGTTTAACTTTACTAGAAATATTTATTTCCGTAATGAGCTTCGATAAGTTTTCCTCTATGCGGAGGGCGAATTGGCTAACGGATTCGCCCTGGGTTTGCTTAGAATCTTGTAGATCATTGAGTAGGTGCGCGTAATGTTTTCTTTCTCCGAACTGTTGTTTTATAAATTCTATAAATTGTTCGAAGTTTTCGAATTCTTTAATACTGCATGTTGACTGTGCCCTTCCTTCTAATTGACTTAGTATGTATTTAAATACGATTGGTTTTTGGTTTTTATCTGCTAGATTATATGCGTTTTGGCAGTTTGTTATGAAAGCATTTATGCTCTCTCGCGACCCATCGTAGGGTTTGATAAATTTTAATATTATATATAAGTCCAATTTTTCATATGTTATTAATTTTGGGGCGCTAGTAGTATTAGAGGCATTAGCCTCCTTTACTGTGTTGGGTACATTGTTTTCTTTGTCTGTCATCTTGGTTTAATTCTAAGTTACACGGGCACAATGAATTCTTATTTGAATGTAAATACACCACTAGTGGTTCAATTGTTGTAACAGTGGGTTAGTTATTATATTTAAAGTATAGTATAAACAATTAATGTTAAGTTATATTAATAGTTCACTTTGAATTTCGGTGTTGATACTTGAATTAACAAGGCACAAAGGATTACAATGTTGTTACATAAACAACGCGCTCAGCGTTGGAACAAGGAACAATGGATGTAACAATGTTGCGTAGGTTGGATTCTGAGTTCGAGTTCTAAGTAGAGGGTTTGGACAGAGTTTCTTTATTGCGTGTTCTTTGAAAAACTTTCACTCACATGGAAAACTGGAAAATCAGGAACAGGAACGCTGCCGCTAGGATCATGATGAGATGATGACTGACACAACTTGTGTCGTGAGGATTGTGGTGGTGACCACACGCCGTTGCAACTGCTGATGATGATGATTTTCACTTTTCACTTTTCCGACACTTTCACACTTTCAATTCTGCCTTTCTTTCTTTGACTTTACACTTTGATATAGATTTTATTGCACTCACTGGTAGTTTATAATTTATTAAGAGATTTTATGAGTTGGTTCGGAGCGTATTTGGGTTTTTCCGGGGATTTTCGCATCCCACCGCTGCCACCAATGTTATCCCGGATCGTTCTAGGGTCTTTTTAAAAAGAAACTTTATTTTACCTAAAGATTTAATTACACTTTAACATGGAAACAGAGGAACTAGTAGACTTAGAAATAACGATAGAGACCCAACAACCCGGAACGAGAGCGACACACCAACTGACCCGGGGGCCCGCGTGATTGTGTACTTATACCAATGAATACTGCTTTGTTCGCTGTGCGTCAGCGACTCTACATAATAGCAAGGGTTATAACAGAACGTTTTGACTTCGCCCGCCGCGCCGCCGCCACGCGTATACTTGTGAGCGCGCAGTCCCTTTGATAAAAGCCGCCTCTGAATTAGACACTATAGTTGTGAACAAGCGACTTTCGGCTCTAACTTCAAAACATAAAGTCGAGATTGTTTACAACTCATTTTTTGTATTTCTATTTTTATTTCCGCTTTTTGTTTATCAAAGGCGCCGACTCGAGTATTTTTGAGAATGTTCGAGATCGAGTCTAGGACTAAGTATAAAAGCGGCGATCGCGCGTCGCGCCTCGTCAGTCAGTTGACGATTAGCGTTCGGAGCGATAAGTTCCTACCTACCTACTTACAAGTTGGCTAGCGAATTGCGGAGTTTAAACGTGATATGTAACTATAGTGTTTATTGTTCTACTGTCTGCTGTATTCTGATTGTATCAGATTTGTACATTTCTTCTTTGGACTAAACTTAGTCTCTTATAAGCAGTAACGATTGTGCATTATTTTGACCCCACCATCCTGACGTGTAACATTATTAATAAAGAAGAATGGAACGTTGGCTTAAAGGCGTTAAACGTGTTGCAACAACATCTTCTAATGACGCTAAATATTCAAAAGCAGTACGCGCGGAGAATGCAGCAATTACCGATTCAGACGATCAAGACGTCAAGCTCCACGGTTTCAAAGACGAAAAAAGGAAGTATGATGAATCATATATCAGTTTCGGATTTGTTGATTCCAACGGCTCACCTCTCTGCATGCTATGTAGTAAACTGCTTCCTAATAGTTCCATGTCACCTGCCAAATTGCGCCGTCATTTAGAAACTGTCCACCCCGAGTCTAAAGACAAGAATAAAGTATTTTTTGTTCGCAGAAAACAACAGTTATTGAAAAGTCAAAATAATATGATGCATGTAACACAAACTATCAATGAAAAGGCCATGGAGTCATCATATTTAGTTAGTTATCGCATTGCACAAGCAGGTGAAGCGCACACTATCGCTGAAAATTTAATAAAGCCATGTGTGTTAGACATAACAAAATGTATGCTCGATGAAAAATCTGCAAAGCATCTTTCTACTGCGCCGCTATCAAACGATACTGTTTCACGGCGAATCCATGATCTGGCAAGCTACGTCAAACAAGAACTAGTTACACGTCTACAAAAAACACGAGTCGCCTTGCAAATTGATGAGTCAACTGATGTCGCTAATCTGGCTATCTTGCTGGTTATCGTGAGATATCCATATGAAAGTTCTTTTGAAGAAGACATGCTTATGCGTTCACTGCTGCCCACAAACACTACTGGGGAAGAAATTTTTAATAAAATAAACATATTTTTTGAAGAAAATAATCTCAGTTGGAACGATTGCATTGACATTTGTACAGATGGGGCCAAGGCGATGATAGGTAAAACAGCAGGAGCAGTGTCACGCATAAAAAATAAAGCGCCTAATTGTAGTTCCAGCCATTGTATTCTGCATAGACAAGCACTTGCGATGAAGCAAATGCCGTCAAATCTAAAATTAGTTATGGATGAAGCGGTAAAAATAATTAATTTTATCAAATCACGACCACTACAATCCCGATTGTTCTCATTATTGTGTGACGATTATGGCAGCAAACATAAAACACTGCTGCTCCATACAGAAGTGCGATGGCTGCCTCGGGGTAAAACTTTAACAAGGCTATTTGAACTTAGAGCGGAGTTAAAATGTTTCTTTCAGCTGATACTTCTTTTAATTTGAAAGACCGTTTGTATGATATAACTTGGTTGTTCCGATTGTCTTTTATGGCGGATATCTTTCAAAAACTAAATTTTTTGAACTAATTGAATTTATCATTGCAAGATAAACAGACAACAGTGTTCCAGGCCTATAACAAAATAACTGCCTTTAAAAGAAAATTAGATTTTTGGATTGTTTGCGTTGATAAGAGAGAAATAGAAAGCTACGTAAAGCTTTCTTTCTCAGTGAGTTCTTAGCGATAACGACTCAGAAATGTTTCAAGATGATATGTTTGAAGAATTGGTCCAATATCTCACTTCGATGCGCGCATCTTTTGAAAAGTATTTTCCCGAAGAACAGAATACAAAAATAAAACTGAATTCATGGATTCATAATCCTTTTTTACCCAACTTGCAAAAGCCCGAAAGTATGTCAAACGAGATATAATGAATCTCTTTTAGAAATGTCATCAGACACAAGTATGGAGTCACTGTTCAAAACGATGCCTCTCAACGATTTTTGGTCCAGAATTCGTAATGAATTGCTTTGCAAAATGACTTTGAATATTCTTCTCCCGTTCCCAACAACATAATTGTGCGAAACAGGATTCTCAACGTATGCAGCCACGAAAACAAAATATCGCAATAGACTGGAGGCCGAACCTGATATGAGACTGCAACTGTCTTCTATCAAACCTGACATCAACCAATTAATGAAAAATAAAAAACAGCTTCATACCTCCCAATAGTTAGATTTTTTCTTTTTTAGTATCTTGTAATAATGTACTTGCCATGTGGCATGTTAAAGTAAGTAATAATCAATAACTGTTACATTGTACTTTTATTATGTTTATTAATAAAGAATACACTTTTAAAAACTATTGTTTTATTGTAGGGTTCCGTCAAGTATTTTACTTTCCAAGTGGGTTCCGTCACCAAAAAAGTTTGAGAACCGCTGGTCTAGGCTAATGCTTTTAAAGCAGAAACGTGTGCTTTCCCCCCAGATACAGCTTACGTACTGGGGTGAATAAATGTTTTAAAAGCTAAGAACAGTTAAAGTTATTAAGAGTTATTCTATTTGTACGAATATCTATAGGTCGTGAAAGTTATAATCCAACAATATCCGTTAAACAAAATTACACGTATCGTGTTTTCGTCGTAGGTGAAAAAAGAACCACTAAAAACTCTGGATTAGCCCCGAGTGTTTCTGGGGATCGGAGGGGCTCTGGCACCACACGGTAACTTAGCTGGTTCAGTGGTGAGATACGGATGTCCACATTGTGTAGAAGCTAACGCCCAAGATGCTTCCAGTACTTCCGTAGTTCGTCCAGGGGCGAAGCTCAGGGCGTGTCTGGCACGTTCAGATTGGAACGTAGAAGGATCCGGAACCAAGATGGCCGGAACAAAGTATAATCTGCAGGTAACTCAAGCTTTATCCAAAGTGTTGAACCCGGGACGTAGCTCCCTGAAATATCCATCTAGTGCGTAAGAAAATACAAGGAACCAAAGGAACCCACAACCGCGTGGCCTTAACCAACTCCGTTCAAAACCACGGGTTGTGTGTCCATCACAGATAATGAAAGAAAAACAAAATAATTATTACAATAATTGCAAAATCAGTAGCCTACAATTAGTTTACATGTTTGTGTTTGTTTGATTATGATGACAGTTTGTGATGATTATGAAATCAAATAAACAAATGTATTACTACCACGTAATTTACTTAAAACACAACACAAATATCACTCACCAATAATTTGAGATAGAAAAGTTAGATATATTATTGTCAGTCAATATTTAGTTATAAAAACCGGTCATAGAGTTCCATAGCATTATACCAATATTTTACAAGTTTGTTTATTATAAATCGTTATTTTTACGAAGTTTCCCAACTAAGCTCATTTTGCAAGTTAGGCATCTATAACTGTTAAAATAACAAAGTTATATAAGCCGTTATAATTTTCCTTTAAAGTTCATCATATCGACTATCATCATGATTTTTTTTCGTGCCAGCCATTTAGCGTTTAGAGGGAACGCCCATTTTAACAAAAAAAATGTGCTTTAAAGTTGAATATCTCGCAAACGGATACCTAAATCAAAATATCGTTTTAGAAACCTCTCAATGTTTTTAAAAGAACTATCTAATAATAACCCACACTATGGGTCGGCGAGAAAAAAAATCATCCGCACTTAACGTGTATGGGAAGTAACCAAAAAAATATTTTTCGTGATTTGAATTTAGCACTTTGTAGACGTAGTAAATACATATCTCCATCCATAAAAAGATTCATCTTTCTAGCACTAACCGTTTGGACGGTAAGCCGAAGACGGGAGGACGGACGGACATGACGAACCCATACGTAGACGTAAACTACGGAACTCTAAAAACTTGATAACTCTTGGAAAAAGAAATGTCTTTTTCCGTGAGGCGTTTTAAGCCCAAGCGCGCACTCGGCCGCTGCAGCGGCCACCGAAATGTAATGCATTGTATCATCAGTGCGCGCACTTAGCATCAAGCGCCCAGCGGCCGCTTGCATACATTTCGGTGGCCGCTGGGGCCTGGTCGCCAGTGCGCGCTTGGGCTAATTTTAGGAGACGTAAACTACGGAATAGTTTACGTCTCGGAACCCTTATGATTTCGACATGTCCGATATTAATTTGACGACCACTATGCGAAAAAATAAATAGGATGAAAATAAAATAAAGTATTTACTCGATCGCATCTGATTTTCCGTGTTCCGTTAACCCCACAGATGCTCCAATTTCTTAATCTGACGATTTGGAAAAAAAGTGCCGCAAGCTCGCTGCGAGTTTTTGAAAATGTAAAAAAATCGTTATGTTGACATACTCGAGCGCGTCATATTAGCTGTTAAGGACAGCGGCCTCGTAACGAAAAACATGAGTGAACTTTAATGTGAACAATAAACGTGTAATTAAAACGGTACGTAAAACTAAAATAGTGAACACTCAGTGACTATATGTATAGATTTATATGGCATCAGTGTGGAAAAATAGTGTTAAAATGGTGTTTTATCAAGTGCGGGTTATTTTGATTATATATTTTTAACTAAAGCTAATTTTAACGTAGCTTCTTTTGATTTATATAAATAAACGTAGTACAAAACGTGTAGTATAGCGCTTAAGGTTATATAATAAATGGTTAAGAAATTATTACGAAAACAGTGGTAAAAATGTACAACATTTCATATAAGTTGAACCTTAAAATGTAAATAACTTTTCTATAGAATGAGATGTTTAGTATATAAGGGTTTATATGTCTGGTTATGATAATAAAGTATTTCACACAACGCGTTTTGCTTCACCTGGCTCATGGAAAATGGGGAAAATTATGGAAAATAGCCGTATAGAGAGGTAAAAATGAAATGGAAGATCGGCCCGAAAGAGGCGTACGGGCGGGGCTCTCTATACGGCATTGCCATGAGCCAGGTAAGCAAATCAAAAAAGTGAAAAAACGTTCTCCTCAAATAAGTGTTTTATTATCGCCCCGGCTTTGCCCAAATCGGTGTAACCTTGCTATCTTCGAGTCTAATCTGAGCCGGCGGTTGAACCCCTGTGAATTTATACAGTCCTGTACAGTAGTGCGTGGTCCTTTGGCGAGCCGAATTTCAAGATCGAAGAAAAATTCGAAGTCCATATCAAGTTGAAAATAACGAAGACGGCACTTAGAAAATTTTCGTCAGCTGTTCTGAACATAGAAAAATTTCCGAAGAATCAAGATAGAAATTTTTACTGAAGACTGGACTTAGAAAATTTTCGTCAGCTGTTCTGAACATAGAAAAATTTCCGAAGAATCAAGATAGAAATTTTTACTGAAGACTGGACTTGAAAATTTTCGTCAGCTGTTCTGAACATAGAAATTTTTTGAAGATTCAAGTCAGAACATTGGAAACTTTATCAAGATTTATCAACGGGAATCAACGCCAGGGATTAGATTGGACTCAGAAGATCGGACTCGAGGATACAAGGATACACCGCTGCGAACGGAAGCAAGGATTCGCAGATTTTTCATCGGAAAAACCTCCCGAAGATTCTTGAAAAGGAAGATTAATATGGAAGATTAACATTGAAGATTAACATTGAAGATTAACATTTGAAGATTAACACTGAAGATTAACATTTGAGATTAACATTTGAAGATTAACATTTGAAGATGGTTATAACAAGAAGTCAGAGTGGGGCCGAGGAGAACCAGCAGCAACCACGTCGATTTCCGGATCCGCCACGATCGCCGTCCGCTGCCGCTACGAGCCAGCCGCCGCCGACCGAGGGAAGAGCGGATCTGCTTCAAACTATTTTGAAACCGAGACCAGGTACCAGCAAGGCGCCTGCATCCTCGGAAGTACAAACCCTAGCCAGAAAGAAGGCTATTTCAATTAGATCGCGTCGATCGACAGCAAGTGTCGTCGCGCGTATGCATTACGAGGCGGAGGAGAAACTCGCCGCTCTTCGTAAGAAGGAACTGCAGATCGAAGCAGAACTTATAAAGAAGAAGCTCGCCGCTGACGTCGACGCTGCAGAAGATGGTAGCAGCCCCGACGACGACGAGCCATCAGAACAGGTGGAGCAACGTGTCCGAGCCTGGCTAAGCGAACAGGGTCCCGAACCCGAAGAGGCTAGACAAGAGCCGACATCAATGGAAGAAAGAGAGACGCCGAAGCCAGAAGACATGCCACCGAAGGGAGCCCAGAAGATGAGGTTCGAGTGGCCGCAGCAACGCCGCCCACGCTCACCCACACCGCCCACGTCTAGGGCTAATGGAGTGGAACAACTTGCCGAAACATTGGATAAACTGCTGAACCAACGCCAGCCGCGCCACACTACGGAGTTGCCCATATTCTCGGGCGCTCCCACTGAATGGTTGCCATTCAAAGCAGCCATGGAAGACACCACTGCGTTCTACAAGCTCAAGCCGATCGAGAACTTAGCTCGTCTGAGAAGCTGCCTACGGGGAGAAGCAAGAGAAGCCGTGGCACCACTGCTGAGCGTCGCGACGCCGCCTGAATAAATTATGAAGACCTTGGAACAATGCTTCGGTCGACCCGAGGTTATGGTCGATCGCATGATGGAAGATCTGAAGAAGATACCGAGGCTCGGAGGTTCGGCGGCAGAACTCAACCAATTTGCAGTGAAGATTCAGAACATGGTAACCATCCTGAGGAAGCTGAGGCACGGGTATCTCTTTAACCCATTGCTCACGAGAGACATCCTCGAGAAGCTCAGCCCATACGAGAAGAGCAAGTGGTACGACTACGCAGAAGAGACGTCGCGCTTCAGGAACGAGCCCGATGTCGTCCTTCTCTCTGAATTCTTAATGAGAGAAGCGGACAGGGCGCTGCGCTACGGGTTCAGCACGGCACTGAAGAAGGAAACACCGCGTCCACCTCCTAACAAGAACGAAGCCCGAACGAGAAGGCCAGTCTTCGCGATAGCAGACGAGGGCAGGGATTCGCCGAGTTGCAGCCAGCCAAAGAGAACACGCGAGGAGTCAACGAAGTGCCCGATATGTGCCGAAGATCACGCTCTATTTCGCTGCGCTGCTTTCAAGAAACTGAGCATGCAAAAGAGATGGGACACGGTCAAAAAGGAAGGGCTGTGTTTCCGGTGCATACGAAGCAGGCACAGAAGATACAACTGCAGGGCGAAGCCGTGCGGCGTCAAGGGCTGCAACTTGCCTCATCATGCGCTGCTGCACGAAGACAGGTCCGGCGGCGCCCCACAGACAGAGGACGCCGTGATTACCGCATCGGTCACCTCCGACCGTGCGGTGAAACTTAAGATGAGAAGAATTCAAGTTGTCGGTCCACGGGGCGAAGCGGATATCTTCGCGCTGTTCGACGAGGGCTCGACAGTGACACTACTGGATGAAGACGTCGCGAAGGCTATCGGCGCAGACGGCCCACCGAAGGTGCTGAGAATGCATGGGATCAATGCCGAGAGAAGGGAAGAAAAAAGCCGACTCGTACAACTTGGCGTACGAGGTCACGACGGTACCAGATATGACGTCACTGCGAGAACCGTGGCCGGATTGAACCTACTTACTCAGTCCGTCCCGGAATCGCTGTTTCGACTTGCTCACCTGCACGATCTCAAGAACGAAGAGATATGCTATGAAGACAAGAAACCCCAACTTCTCATCGGCACGGACAACTGGCAGCTCATTGTATCTAGGGAGCTGAGGATCGGCAAGAGAAACCAGCCTGCAGCCTCGAAGACGAAGCTCGGCTGGGTAATCCATGGAAACATTCCCAGACGCCTCGCAAAGCAGGAAAAACACGAGAAAATCCTGCACGTGTCTACGATCGAGACCCGAGGCGAACGACGGGAGGAAATGGTGAAGAAACACTTCGAAACAGACGCACGGGGAATAGCGTCCAAGGCAAAGCTGACCAGAAGATCAGCGAGTCATCGACCTCTTTGGCAGAACGGCCAAACGGATGGAAGAAGGTCGATTCGAAGTGGGGCTCCAGTGGCGCAAAGAGGGCGTCACATTACCCCGGGGTTACAACGGGGGGAGCCGGACAATCTGCAGGGCGGGACCGGGATTCCAGTGGCACGCGGGAGGTGTCACAACCCCAGAGAACGGCGGGGGGAGTCGTGCGGACTGCAGATTGCAAGGAAATGGGGAAGTACGAGTCGTGTTGGCCGCCGCCAAGGCCAAGGTGGCGCCGCTGAAGGCACAGACAATACCAAGGATGGAGCTACAGGCTGCCCTGGTCGGAGCGAGGCTGGGAAACGCAGTCGCAGCAGAACACAGATGGAAAACGGACACGGTTTTCTACTGGATCGACGCACAAGTGGTTCTGTGTTGGATACAGAACGGCAGCCGCAAATACACACCGTACGTCGCGCATCGGCTAGGGGAGATTGCCGAGCTGACGTCCGTTCACCAGTGGAGATGGCTGAGCACGAAGAGCAACGTCACCGACTTAGCCACCAGAACGGGCTACGTCCCGAAGAGCGACGAGGACCCTTGGTTCCGGGGGCCGGACTTCCTGCGCAGGCCGATGAAGGAGTGGCCCGCGGAGAGTCCCGCTAGAATCGAAAATCAAGAAGAATACGTCGCCTTCCACACCACGGAGGCGAGCGAGCTGAGCTTTCTACCAGATGTGACGCGCTTTTCAAACTACGAGCGCCTCGTAAGATGCACGGCGATGGTCTTGCTGTTCGTCGAGAAGTGCCGAGGTCGTCGGGCCCACCTCGACGTACGACACCTGGAGAGGGCCGAGAGGTTGTGGTATCAAAAATCACAACGAGACAGCTTCGCACAAGAAATCGAGAAGATGGCAAGTGGCAAGACGGTGCCTAGATGGAGCTCCTTGTACCGGCTCAACCCGGTGTACAAGGACGGGCTGCTCGTACTGGACGGAAGGATCAAAGCAGCGCAGGTGCCGGCCGAAATGAAAAACCCTATCATCCTGGATGGAAGACATCGCTTCACAAGGTTACTGGTGGCAAGGGAGCACGCCAGAGCGGGACACGGGAGCCGCGAGAGAGTCGTGAACGACCTCAGGCAGAAATTCTGGATATTGAAGCTGCGGCCGACGGTGCGTACTATCATGAGCCGATGTGCGTTCTGTCGGCTACGACGGGCACACCCGAGGACCCCGCCAACTGGTGACCTGCCAGCCGAGCGCCTGGGGGCGTTCCAGAGACCATTTTCGTACTGTGGTCTCGACTGTTTCGGCCCGATGACGGTCACCATCGGCCGACGTCACGAGAAGAGGTGGGGAGCTCTCTTCACATGTCTGACGACGCGGGCAGTCCACCTGGAGCTGGTGGCTTCGCTGTCGACGGACTCTGCACTGATGGCAATGAGAAGAATGGCTGCGCGGCGAGGATGGCCGGCAGTCATGTACAGCGACAATGGGACAAATTTTAGAGGCGCGGACGTCGAGCTGCGGCAGGCGTACGCCGAGTGGGCGCCGGCTATGGCTCAGCTGGGCCTCACTCATCGGATGCAGTGGAAGTTTACACCGCCCGGGGCGCCGAGTCAAGGAGGTGCCTGGGAAAGAATGGTGAGGTCGGTGAAAACCGCCCTGCTAGCCACGCTGAACGAGAAGTCGCCCAGGGAAGAGGTACTCCAGACACTGATGGCCGAAGCGGAGTACTCAGTGAACGCTCGACCGCTTGTGCACGTATCGGTGGACCCCAACGATCCGGAGGCGATTACACCGAATCATTTCCTCCTCGGGTCGTCCACCGGACTGCCGTACGTCGGACCGTGTGTGCCGGCGGACAAAAAAACATGGAGGGTCGCGCAAGCCCTTGCCGACGAGTTCTGGAGGCGCTGGGTGAAGGAATACCTTCCCACGCTCACACCACGCTACGGGGCCCCGCTGAGCAACCGAGTCCTTGTACCAGGGGACCTGGTTGTCGTGGTCGACCCGACGCTGCCGCGTAATACGTGGCCGCGGGGGGTCGTGCACCGAGTCTACCCTGGCCAGGACGGACAAGTGCGCTGTGCGGACGTTCGCACGCGCAGTGGCGTGTTCCGGAGGCCGACGTCGAAGCTGGCGGTGCTGGAGGAGGCGCCGCAGTCGCAGTTGCGACCGCTGGCGGAGCAGACGGAGCCGGGAGCGGAGCGGACGACGCCGGGGACGGCGCCAGGCGCGGAACGAGCGTCGGAGCAGCCTACAGCGAGCACGGACAGCTCGCAGTCGCCGGAGCGGCCCGCAGCGAGTCCACACAGCTCGCATTCGCCGGAGCAGTCTGCGGCGGGCGCGGACGGCCCGCAGTCGCCGCCGGAGCAGCCTATAGCGAGTCCACACAGCTCGCAGTCACCGGAGCAGTCCACGGCGGGATCGGCGAGCCCGCAGTCACCTGAGGAGGCTGCGTAGACCCTGGCTACTGCGCCGGGGGGAGGATGTTAAGGACAGCGGCCTCGTAACGAAAAACATGAGTGAACTTTAATGTGAACAATAAACGTGTAATTAAAACGGTACGTAAAACTAAAATAGTGAACACTCAGTGACTATATGTATAGATTTATATGGCATCAGTGTGGAAAAATAGTGTTAAAATGGTGTTTTATCAAGTGCGGGTTATTTTGATTATATATTTTTAACTAAAGCTAATTTTAACGTAGCTTCTTTTGATTTATATAAATAAACGTAGTACAAAACGTGTAGTATAGCGCTTAAGGTTATATAATAAATGGTTAAGAAATTATTACGAAAACAGTGGTAAAAATGTACAACATTTCATATAAGTTGAACCTTAAAATGTAAATAACTTTTCTATAGAATGAGATGTTTAGTATATAAGGGTTTATATGTCTGGTTATGATAATAAAGTATTTCACACAACGCGTTTTGCTTCACCTGGCTCATGGAAAATGGGGAAAATTATGGAAAATAGCCGTATAGAGAGGTAAAAATGAAATGGAAGATCGGCCCGAAAGAGGCGTACGGGCGGGGCTCTCTATACGGCATTGCCATGAGCCAGGTAAGCAAATCAAAAAAGTGAAAAAACGTTCTCCTCAAATAAGTGTTTTATTATCGCCCCGGCTCTGCCCAAATCGGTGTAACCTTGCTATCTTCGAGTCTAATCTGAGCCGGCGGTTGAACCCCTGTGAATTTATACAGTCCTGTACATTAGCATCATTAATTATTAGTCGCGCTGACCAAAAATCTTACGATTATCTTTGTGGGTATCCTTAATCTGAAAATTTAAAAGGGTAATGCCTTTTTGTAAGGAAGATAGCCTTAGTTTGCCTTCTCGCTTAAAAATGAGTCCTTTTCTTGAGTTTGCCGTATGTTATTACTTTTTTAGAATTTGTTCATAATTAGCAACACTATCGAATGGTGTAATAATACAGGTGTGTATTTTTTCGCTATGCCTTACATATGTAATTGGCTTTTTGTCGTACTGGCCACTTTGATCTCAAATATATCTTCATTGGTTAGGAATGCCAATTTCAAATTTACACCGCTATTTACTCGTGCATTTGTGTTTCGAAAACCGTAACTTATTTGTTTTTTCCTCTTTTGGTTTTTTCTTTGCGTCACTCTGGTTACAAAATGGAAAACTTGAAATATCGTTTTATTGTCGAGTACGAGTTCCACCGTGGCACCAGTGCTGCAGAAACGGCTCGAAGGACTAATGATGTGTATGGCGGCGGTGTCGCAAAAGAAAACACAGTGCGTTTTTGGTTCCAACGTTTTCGTTCTGAAAATTTCGACCTGCAGAACAAGCCCCATGGACGGCCGGAGACCAAAATTGATAATGAAGAATTGAAGGTTATTGTGGAAGCGAATCCATCGCAAACCACGTTCGAGTTAGCTGCAGGCTGCGGTGTTAGTGATAAAACTGTTTTAATCCACTTAAAGCAAATTGGGAAGGTGAAAAAGCTTGAATGGTGGGTACCTCATGAATGAGTGCAGCAAACCGACAAACGCGCGTCGACTGCTGCGTTACATTACTCAACTGGCACATTAATGAAGGGATTTTAAATCGAATCATTACCTGTGATGAAATGTGGATCCTGTACGATAATCGGAAATGCTCATCGCAATGGCTGAACACTGGCGAACCAGCCAAAGCCTACCCCAAGCGAAAATTGACTCAAAAAAAAGTTAGTTGTGAGCGGTTGGTGGACTAGTACCAGCGTTCACTACAACTTTCTTAAATCTGGCTAAACGATTGCGGCAGATGTCTATTGCAGCAACTGCAAATCGTGATGGAAAAGCTAGCTGCTAAACAACCGAGGATGATCATTCGCTCTAGGCCACTGCTGCTTCAGAACAACGCTAGACCACACACTGCACAACAGAGGGCTACCAAATTAGAGGAGCTTCAATTTGAATGTCTAAGAAATCCATCGTACTCCCCGGACCTTGCTCCTACAGATTACCTTTCTTTTTCGAAATTAGGATAACTTCTTGCAAGGGAAATAATTTAACTCCTATGGGGCAGTCCAAAGCACCTTCAAAGATTTTATTGATTCCTCTCCGAATGTTTTTTTTAGTAAAGGAATCAATGAACTACCTATGAGGTGGCAAAAGTGCATAGATTGCAATGGTATATATACTTTGATTAAATAAATAAATTATGTTTAAAAAAAGAGTCGACTTTATGTTCCTCCGTTACAAAACGCCAATTTCATATGTAATGACCTAATACTTTCTTTTGGCTTTTGATTGCTCAGTCAGTCAGATTATATTATTTCTGATTTTCAAAATAGTACTTTGACTACAATAAAAAACAGACGCGCTCGAGCATGTCCACACATCCTCTTTTTTGCTTTGCAACTTTGTTCCACTCCTACACCCGAAGATTACGCCTAAATCGTCAGATTATCAAAATGGACACTTGTTAGTTAGTAACCATCTTAATCTTAATCTTATAAATAATATGTAGATGTTTTAAAGTATTTCCGGTACACATTCGGTACACGAACTAAAATCCTAAATAAATAATTTATTCCACTTTAAAGGACTACCACATCCAATACAAAAGACTAATAAGAAAGAAATAAGAAAAATAAGAAAGAAAAAAAGCAAAAACCAAAACAACTTACACTAACAAAACTAAAACAAGATATTATATATATCCTCTTAAATCTAAAAAAACTAGTGGCAGTGCAATGCCTAAAAATTGGAAAAGGGAAATCCTCAGGTTATAACAGCGACTGTTGCCGCTATCCCTGGTCTTCCGTGGTCCCCTATCCCCATGATACGTAGGTAATTGTAAATAAATAAGAGTTCTTATGTATCTTGCTTTCATTAAAATAAACAATTGATTTATTAGTATTGTTACGAAGGCGAAAGTTTTTGATAATGTGCGGATGTAGGTTTCAGGCTAAAACTGCAGAATAGATTTGAATTAAACGGACACAGGCTAATTCTTATTTTTTCCCCCGGCTTGAAAGAAATTCTTTATACGCAAACAAATTCGCGGGCAACATAGGCACAGAGTAAAAAATATTATATTTATTTAATCTGTGACATAGGTATGGTATATACCCATCAGTAGACCAAGCACGAAACATTTGCAAAAATCATCAACTAATGAAAATTATATGAAAATCATTACAATTTTCATTCGATAAACTTACTTATGCTTTTTGGGAAATTGCTTGTGCTTGGGCTACTGTACTCAGTATTGGTTAGCTAGGCCGCTAGTACGGCTATTGTGATGCAGTTAAAACCAGATTGAGCTGGACACAGGTCTAGATGAGTTCAATGAGCTGGGCTACGATCTTTGCACTTCTATGCATGGTATTGGGTGACTCTCCAAAAATGTATGACAAGATAGGTACTTAAAAAAATCAAAGTTTTTTCTAGTTGTGTAAATATTGCTTGCATCGTATATCAAAAGTATACATCCAGCTTAATACGGAATTAGTGCATTTGCCTACTAATTAGATTTCAAAAATGTGTTTTTTTTATAGAATTAGGTGTACGCATTCTTGCGTACCTAATTATATTTACATGGCAGACTTTCGTGTTGATGATATCTCAACGGCTGTGATAAAATCTGATAATCGAAAGGTGATGGTCCAAAATTGACCCAAAGTTTTGACATTTCAACAGCACTGAAATGGTTGTCAATGTGTCCACTTTTAATTATATTATTTGCTGTCACCAAAAGGGCTATCTCGCAAAACGCTGGGTATAATAGTTATGAGCAAGAATAATTTCAATTTCAGATACCGACATATTGTAACAACCAGCTGTAACCAATTTCTAGGTATCGACCTAGGTCATGTTTATTTTTCTTAGGCCCGCCCAGATCTGGGTTAAAGTTAACCCTCGGTTAAAATATCATGTTTATTCTAATTCATTTCATGTGTAGTCATTCCTAAATACGAATAACCTTACCAATAGCATGTCAGGACATGTCTAAGGAGGGTTCCGTAACTATCAACGCGCAATAGGTTTTCTTTGAATTACTTAATAAGTTATTATCCGATTTCACTATATACTAATTAAAAATAAATTTCCTAAAGAGGTTTTTAGCATGATCTATTAGCACGGAAATTTACAAGTTTTTATCTCCTATAGTTTAAAAATGCCACGGGGGGGGGGGGGACCAAATTATAAACCACTTTGGAGGCCGATTACTCGAAAATGATTGACTTTGTAAAATAGTCATGTATCAAACCTTATCATTTTAAAATACCTATCCAACAACAACAACAACAACGATACTCCACACGATGGGGTGGAAAAAAAAAAATTCATCCCCACATCACATATATGGAGAGCCACCCCTAAAATATAAAATTATTATTATTTTATGATGCCAAAACCGAGTTTTTAACTGTACAAAATTTCATCCATTTACATTTTTAAATAAAGAAGCTAGAAGCGCGGACAGAGAGACAGACAGACGGACGGAGAGAGCGAAACTTTCTTAATTATTACGGTACCCTAAAAAAACGGGAGATATAACATGATATGTTAACCCAGGGTTAACTTCAACCCAGGTCTGCGCAAGTGGGCCTTAAGGTTTAATAATAATTAAGGTTTAGCGGAAAGCTAATACCAATGACACCTAATTATTTCCTTTGCATTTTGGGTACAGATAACTTATTTAATCAGCAATGAAAATAAATTGGATTTTATTTTGGTTTTTCATTAAAAAGAGCGAAATGTAGAGGTATTTGTAACTGGGGTGTCGTATAAACTTTACATTTAAACGTCCCTAGGGCGTTTACGTGTTGCCTGCCTGTAGGCACGCGCGTGAAATACGGCGTGTAAAGGTGCCTTTACCTACATTTTACTAGTTCTCTCTGATTGGATTTTTTATACCCAGTTTATTATCAAACTTTCTGTAACGTTACTGGACTTAGGTAACGGCCTTAACAGGAACTTTACTATTTTCTGGCTACGTCCAGTCGCAAGCACTAACGCGCTGAACGACATTTACATTGCTTTGAAAATTATCGTGTCACAGTATTGTATTTGGTAGATGTGAGAATAGGTTGTAAGCTATTCTTCATAGCGGTACGGTTGGTATTTTTTTTTATTTAGTTTGACATTTTTCTTTATTTTTATGATTTGGGATTAAAAAATGACACTAAATTTTTACCTTTCTTACACCGTGCACCGACCTCAATTGTTTAATAGTGATATTAGTACTGTAATAATATTTAACCCTCAGTGGATAATAACTCTTTCACTTAACACCTGTAGGTAGTAGGTGTATTTGTTAGTTTTGAAACTGTAGGGATAGGTAGTTATTTATTTATTCCTAAAGTTCATAGTTAAGACAGAACAACGCGTGTTGGGTACAGATAGTTATTATCTATATTTAAAACGGCCGTCGCTAGCAATATAATAATATAATTATTATGAATCACTTGGCAATACCGAATAGACCCATCACCCACATCGACAAGCAATTTGAATACCTAACTCCTAAATCTAGCACTAGTTTTAAAACTAGGGCTAGTTCTAAAAAATGAGAAACGTTCAATTGTATGCAGACCAGCATCAGCCTTGGGCCGCCTCTCAAAGGCACTCACTGCATGTCAAACACCCATAGGCATACAAACCTCTATGCATCTATGAAGACAATTTTGTAACCTAGATTATACTTATATTATAATAAGGTGGTTCAAAATAATCTACGGATATTTTGGGCAGATGATCTACTGCTTATGTCAAGACGATTAGGCAGAAAATAATAAAAATTTCGAAAATAAAGTTCATACCTACTAAATAAAATTACGTTACGGTTTATTTATTGTATTGATGTTAATTAGGCAGTCTTTGTTTCCTCTTTAAATCACCTGTTTCTGTGAGGTTAATGACCTCAGCGCCATAACGAGCGCAAAGTAAATTTATTTAGTACTAGCTGTTTCCCGCGGCTCCGCCCGCGTAAATATACTATCGAGTATCCCGCGGGAATACTATACTTTTCCGGGATAAAAAGTAACCTATGTTTTAATCCAAAGTCTAAACTACTACCATACCAAAATTTATCAAAATCCGTTCCGTAGTTTTCGCGTGAAAGCGTAACAAAGAAACATAATATTAGTAGGGATAATTTTTCCTTTTCAAATTTTTTTTATTATTTTCAGCCCGAACGTCTTGACTCTTGACATAAGCAGTAGATCATAGAACCAAAATATCCGCAGCTGGTTTTGAACAACCTTATATACGCACCACACAATTTTTCTTTTTTGTATACCCAGCAAAAGAGATCGTCTGATGGTAAGTGATTGCTGCCGCTCAAGAACATCCCTCTACCAGTGGAGTTACAAGTGCGATGCCGGGTTTTTTAACCCCTGACGAAAACAGAGGGGTATTATAAGTTTGACGTACCTATCTGTGTGTGTCTGTCCGTGGCATCGTAGCTCCCAAACGGATGAGTAAATTTTGATCTATTATATTTGGTTGAAAGATGACATGATCATTAGTGTTCTTAGATATAATTCATCATCATCAGCTCGCTCACTACATGACAATTCGGTGGTTACTTTAATAGTTTAATTTTATTTAGGTATTATTTGATATGGGTCATTATTTTGATACCAGCTGACCCGGAAAACGTTCAACTGTAAGAATTATCACCTAGGTGTATGTGTGAAAAATAGCCTATGACATGTTCTCAGACCTACTATATAGAAGCTCTTTCAGAGGGGATCGATAAAGAAACATTGCTACACGAGATTTTTATATATTAGACTAGCTTATGCCCGTGGCTCCGCCCGCGCAAATACAGTTTTACATTACAAGGGAACACAATGCCTATGTGTTAATCCAGAGTTTAAACTACTAACTCACCAAAATTTCATCAAAACCCGTTTAGTAGTTAATGCATGAAAGGGTTACAAACATCCATCCATCCTCACAAACTTTCAAATTTATTATAGTGGTAGAATGTCGTAGCAACACTACGTACTAACATTAAAAGCTTATCATCGCGATATCGTGATATTATCGGCGTTCCCTGTAAGTAAAAGCAAGAATTATAAACATTAAATACTAAATAAGTTTTATGTTTCCTAAGTAAATAAAATGAGGTAAGTATCTTAGTGAAAATCCTGATTATTTTGCATTATGCGCCATGTTAAGTCGTAAAAACTAAAGCTACTTAAGTTACGTAGCACGGCGTAGCACCTCTGTGCAGGCTGAAATACTGGTACAGGGTAATGTATAACAGAGCTTTTAGTGTTCCTCGCACCTGCACTCACTGTTTAACTTCAAAATCTGATACGGGGTATACTTTGTACGAATAGGTGCTGAAGATTTATGGAAGGGTGATGAGTAAGGGGCGCCCCGCCCCATACACGGTTCAGTTTTCCTTCAGTTCGGCCTGAACGGATGCAAAATCGTATCGTCTTTGTGCAATGTCGAGATCGCATCAGTCGGCCGTATGGACTGAGGCGATTCGTTCCAGTGTTGCCAACTCTATTGCGAAACTCGCGAAACTACTAAACTCGCGTCGTTTTCTACTAAAAACTACTAAAAGAGTACCGATAACTATAAAAAAGCTACTAAACTTAAAACCTAAAAGTTTTTTTAGGGATTTTGTGTTTACAAACATACATACATTTTCAGTTTTAATATTTAACCGTTAAATTAAAAAAATATCGTAGGAAATATTACGCATATAGAAATTAAATCGGTAGTTTTAAGCGACTTACGGATGCGTGATACTATGTGCTATTATAAGGTGTCGTAATAGCACATAGAAGCAGGCCATTTTGCATATTATGATTGCTGTCTAGCTATTTTCTACAAAATCACTACTAACAACTAAATTCCTACTGAGGGAATAAAATACAAAATTTAGTAGTAAAACTTTGTAAAACAACTAAGTTGGCAACATTAAATCTGACCTGTACGGATGGATTGAACGGCAATAAAATTGGACTGAACGGTAATAAAATTTGAGTGTAAAATAAAACCGGTCAAGTGCGAGTCGGCAATATGAGTTCCGTACAAAACGGAAAAGTCGCGTTTGTTGTATGTGAGCCTCAAATTTTTATTTTATTCTGTTTTTAGTATTTGTTGATAAAACGGCAATAGAAATACCTACATCATATATTTGTGAAATTTTTAACTGTCGAGCTATCATGGTATAAGAAGGTTAAGATACAGCCTGGCGACAGACGGACGAACAGTAAAGTCTCAGTAATAGGGTCCCGTTTTTACCCTTTGGGTACGGAACCCTAAAATGGCACGTGGTCTAAAGAAATTTATTAAAGTTCATTGAAGTATTTAAAACTTTAGAGCCACTATGGTTGATAAAATCTAAAGACTATTACTATAAAACAAAGAGAAATGATTTCTATAACATATTACTGGAAAAATGTATGACACAATAATTCGGTTTCGACGATAGCGTGATTATAACTGCAGAAAAATACAATTAATAAATAAAATAATAGTCTAGACTGACCAAGAGTATGTCACGACATGTCTATGGAGGGTTCCGTAACTATCAACGCACAATAGGTTTTCTTTGAATTACTACAAAAGTTATTGTCATAAAGTTATTACAGAAGCTAGGAGAGCGGCGGACAGATAGACAGACGGACGGGCAGAGTGAAATTATAAGGGTTCCTTAAGTATTACGGAACCCTACAAACACGACCGAAGCTCGCGGCAATTTTCCGTGTATGTGCTCGAATCCGTTCAGGCCGAACCTTAGATTAAAACGCCTAGAAACCGGGTACGCGCATGAAAAGTGAAGTAAAGCATACTGAGCCATATCGGCTCAGTTTGTTCGAACGACCCGTCAGTTGTCAAGGTCAACCGCTAGTTATGAACATCTCCGACCGTTAAAAACATTATGACAGTTTGTGTCGTTATTAGGTGTCACAATGCATCGGAAAAGAATTAAAAAAGCTTCGGATATAACATTTCATATGAAAGTATGAAATGTTATGTCCGAACAATTTGACTTGTATTAAGTCAAATATTTGAAACATTTTAAAATAAAATGATATTATGTCGCCATCTTGCTGCCCTATTGTGAATTGTGAAAGTGTTACTAGTAAAAATAAATTTATTTCAAAATTTTCATGGCTAACTAAACACACATATTTAGCGGAACACAAAAAAATGGTCCATAATAAAAAAAATATGATTTTATTTTAAAATCTACTTACTACACTTCTTTTGTTATTTAAAGTTTCATTTGTTTTACTTAAAATGAGATCACATTAAGAACAGATTTTGCGAGTAAAGGCTATTTGTGAAAAATGGTACATTTTTGAACTTTTCATGTAACTGGGAAAAGTGAACATTAATATTAAAATAACAATTCATTAAATTAGAAAAATGGTGATTAATATCGCATATTTTCCGTGCTCTTATTAAAGTTTCTACCCGTCTAGGCATACTGAGAATGATGTTATCGATGGTCTCCTGGGATAGTCTCCGCCATTCCTCAACTACGGCGATTCGCAGTTCACCCACGTTGGCAGGAGCTGGAATTCTGGACTTAACTTTTATTTTCAGCATGTCCCAAACGTGCTCTATTGGGTTCATATCCGATGATCTCGCCGGCCACTCCATAACAGTGATATTCATATCATTAAGATAAGCTTGAGTTACACGAGCGGTATGCGGCCGAGCATTATCCTGCATAAAAACTAAATCGTCAACGATATATGGGGCAAACGGTACAACATTTTCTTCTAAAACTTCTCTGGTATAGCGGTCTGCAGTCAGACTCCCTCTGTCAATCACTACCAAGTCTGTGCGAGCTCCCAAACATATGCCCGCCCAAACCATTATTGATCCACCACCGTATGCAACTGTAGTTTCAAAATTTGTCTGAATGTGTCGTTCTCCTTTGCGTCTGTATATTCTTTGCCTGCCGTCAATTTGATTTAAGAGAATTCTACACTCATCACTAAACAATACCTTACTCCACTGGTCCGCGTTCCAAAGTCGATGTTCCTGAGCAAAAGTTAACCTGTTTCTACGATGATTTACATCGAGCCTTGGAGCCTTGGCGGGCACAAATGAACCCAAACCAGCTTCTTCGAACCTTCTTCGTACCGTACGCTCACTTACGGTTACACCCCGTACTGCTTCTAACTCATGTCGGGCTTGGACGGCCGTCAAACGGGGGTTCCTACGTACACGAAGCCGAATGAAACGATCATCCCTACTCGAAGTGCGTCTTTTTCTGCCTTGTCCTGCTCTTCTCACATAAGTACCGGTCTCCCTGAACCGTTGGATACAGCGATGGATCGTTGAAACTGATCGACGAAGATCTCTGGATATCACTCTGTAGGTATGACCATTTCTTCGCATTTCGAGTGCCCTGGCAATCTCCGTTGGGGCTAAGTCAGGCATAATTCAGTCTTCAACTCCAAAAGGATACGAGATTAACAAAAAAACTAACAAAAAACAGTATTTCAATGAAATTTTAAATCAAACTCAGAAGGAAGAAATACTCGAAGTTCGCTCCAGATAAGGTGTATTTGAATAAAATTAAAACAATTGCATAAAATGTGATGTTCAGTTGTTTTCTTAATTTGAAAATATTTCTTTTTAAATTAAATGACGTATAAACCAGCCAGCAACCTTATATGATACTGATATCAAACCTTTATTTTATGTTCCGCTAAATATGCCGGTGTGTGTAATAGTTGCAACTAAGACAAAGTTTTATAATATTTTCTGATATAGTTGATATTGTAGAATAAAGTTCACAAACAAATACAATAATTCAAATTTTAAGAGTACACACTCTCTCTATCGGGACTTCCAAAAAACATGATTTTATTTAAAAGATTTATTGAAGTTAAAAATTACAAACTATTTTTACATTTAAACTTAACTAAAATGAATCAGATCTATGTTGGATCTAAACTCAAGAATTATAACTAAATTAAGACTACCGACTTTGACCAATGTAAGATCTAAAGTTTCTAACTTAACTCCAAATTCACGGTCCCACGGAGTTGGGACCACCGCATTTCCAGTATATGACGATTTCTTTCGTAATTTATGAAGAAACCACACGACATGTACTTTCTTTATAGTCCAAGAGGCGGCTTCAATTATTATATGTTATGTTTTAATTATAGTCCAAGAGCATGTTCGACTGCGACTGACCGATGATGATGATTCCCATATAATGGTATTCGGCAATTCGGTGCTAAGTCACATTTACACATTTACAGTTACATAGGGGGTACATATGTAACACACTCCACAACTTTAAAGTTTTGTTTGTGTGCGTGTTGGTATGTAATGCTTACGCCTACATCTATATGTTGCTTGCTTCACTTTGTACGATGCGTTTGTTTGAAGACTATCTAGGCGTTATTAATCTAAGGGCCGAACTGACGTCAGTTCGGTCGGATGCGATTTTCTCCGTGTCGAATGTGTCGTGTCGAATCCGTTCAGGCGGAACTGACATCAGTTCTAAATTAAACGATAGGCCTCTCGTCTGTGGAGGCCTTAACGTTAATGAAAACTCTTGTCACAAAAATATAATATTGTCATTGATTCATAAGAATGTTATGATTCATGCAGCGATCATCATCATAACGCTCGCCTAATAAGTCAAACGCCACTAAACAATTTTTATCTTAGACTATGTCCAGAAAGCGCGAAATCATACGCACGTACTCGTAAGGCCGACGCGCGAGTCGAGATACTAGGCTCCCATCATTGCGTCCAGAAGCTACGTGCGCTTTTTCTACTAACGCGCGAATCGTACTAGATTGCATGACATTTCGTCTAGAAGCTATTACGTATTACGCACGTAGGTTTACGTGCGTAATTCGCCTTTCTGGACAAGAAGTTTGCAGAAGGAATATTACTCTGGCTTTCTATTTCAAAATATTTTACAGTAAGAGTGTGTTAATCTTTATACCTACTTAATATTCTTACTTAATATTTTATATTATAAATTTGAAAGTGAGTTGTTTGTTTGGTTGTTTCTCTTTACTACTTAACCGATCATCATTAAATTTGGCACAGATATAAAGTAGACCACGGAGAAGGACATAGGCTACTTTATCGCGGCAAAATGTACCATACATTTTCCTTTCCATTTTCCTTCGGAATCTTTTTTTGCGCGCACGCAGTCGCAGGCAACACCTAGTCTAGTAATATTATAAAGAGGAAAGTTTTGTTTGTTTGCATTGAATAGGTCCCGAAACTACTGGGCCAATTTTGGTGAAATTTGGCACATATATAGATTAGACCACGGGGAAGGCTACTTTTTATTGCGGCAAAATGTACGGTCTCTACGTGATTATTTTTTTTGCGCGCACGAAGTCGCGTGCAACGTCAAGTTATTACTTTTAATGCTATGAATGGCAATAGATATGAACTGGACACAACAAAAAGCAGAATAGCCTGCTGACAGGAGTCGGCCAGACAAGATTAATAATGATAAATTGATAGGTAAGTGACCGTCCGAGTTAAGACTCAAACTCAATTTACCGCACGCGAGACTAATCGGATCAGTACAAGCGGAGTCGACGGAAGGTTCTGTGATAGCGGTATTAAAATGGATAATCTTCTTAGTTTCTAGATTTAATATTTTCCGTCGTCCCTGTTTTACATCAGGATAGAAATGTTTAATGTTAATTTGATACTGCAATATAAGCAGTTAGTTACCATTATTCAGTACGAACTTAATCATTTGAACGATTACTCCCTGAACAGCGTACACATGCTTTAATGAATTATCCACGAGAGAAGACTCCAATTATGAACGTAAATTTTAATTTTTTCCATGTGGAGTACATAATATTTAAACAATTTTGCTTATATAGGACTCGACATGTTTACTTTGGTGCCTTTTAGCTAAAAAGCTAAAATATGCTTGAACATTGCTTCCGAAAGCATTATTCGTCGAGGATATAAATTGTGTAGGTAGAAGTTTACCGACTAAACAGCTCAGCTCAGAGGTGACATGAATGTAAATATTATGGTCTAGTAAATACATGAGATGTTACATAGCTCCTGTACTGTCTTACCTGTTTCTATTTGATAACATCTAGTTGGCATAATCTAAGGCTCATGCCTTAGATTATGCCAATAATAATTTACTTGGAGAGAAAAAAAACTCTTATTTTTTTAATAATTAATGCTTGGTTCGCTGCTCCAGATCCTAATTTTAAGCTGAATGTGCCCTTAATCTCTAGCTAATATTGTTTTTTGAATATAAACGCGAGCTTACATTAAATTCATAGGAGAAACATTAGCACAAATTCTGGGTAATAAACGATCACGACATCTAGAGTCCTACGGTTATGCAGGATAATATCTCAAAACAGCGCGGCTAATAGAGCCGTGTCGTCACACTTATCCGCTCACGCGTATTTCGACTCTATATACTTGTGGTATGGTATATATTTTATTTTCGCACGAACGTGCTCATCCTAATTGACACGACAATTTCAATCAAGGCAAAGAAGGTCAGCAGGAGCAGGGTTTAGGAACCATATCTGTGTGAAGCGGTATACGTATGCAGTTGTGGCTGCACCGGGGTAGGAACTACCCCGAGAGCTCCAGTCTCCCTTTCGCCTGCGACGAGGGCGCTCGTGTTGTACGGAACACGACAATAGAATCTGCTGTAGCCGCCGCGCCGCTCTCAGGTTAGTAAATGACACTTTAATACCGATCGGTATATTTGTCTAAATATACCGCAATTAAGCGAGATTATTGATCGTATATTTTATATGGAATATATGAGTGTGTTCCATTAGGATTATGAGTCTCGCTACTTTTGATATTTTAAAACATAAAGAACCCTGTTTTATGACCGTCTGGCTTGCTATGTTTATGCTATATATGGTAATAGCGTAGCATGTTTCGTATTTTACATACATTGCTGTGTTGTATTAAAAATGAGGACGAAAATAGAGAAACCTTTTTGTCGCCTGAATAAAAATGAGCCGGTAAATATGACGAAGTACCGTGTGGGTTCAGTTTTTCCGAATACATTATGCACTTTCTCGACGGGATTATAATATTTTATACATATGTTATATAAACTGTTATATAAATTGTATTTTATGACACTTTTATACGTTCGTTAATAAAATTAAAATAGTACCTATTATAAGAAGCTCAAGTCGTTAAAATTAGAACAGCCGAAAGTAGGTATATACTTATCATTTATAAAATCTATTAGATTTAATGATTAAATTATTTAATTTAACGCAAAACTTAAGTTAAGTTCGAATAAATAGATATTTAGGATAATGCCATAAAAATTATAAATTTGAACCGGTGAAATAAAAATTATATTAACAATTCAAAATTGTTTAAACTAATTTAATGATTAAATTAAATAATATAAGTACTTTATAGTTAGCTAAATAACTATAACATTATCCCAAATATCGAACTTAAGTTAATTTTTCGAACATACGGCAAAGTTTTCATCTGTTTTTAGCGGTAATCTCATGAACTTGGGACGGATTGTGTCCGCGTTGGAACCAACGGGAAAGGATTTGAGGGGATGATTTATGATAATTCATGGTCGTTATTCATATATACTGGAATATGTTGTTTGATCATATATTGAATTCAGCTATATTGAGTGTATTTCATATTGCTTTGGTTGATTTTTAATTTTCCAGAAAAATACATTAATAGCAATAACACTTAATGATAAACGAAATAGAACTGTTTAGCTCAAAAATATCGCCACATACAACCTCACTGCCACACACACAACCAAAGTCAAAAAATATATACCTAGACCTAACAATTGAACTAAAATCACAGTCGAAAGTTAACGTAGTTAAGACTATACCAATCACCATATCAAGTACTGGCACCATAGCAAATACATTAAAACACTCAACATCCATCCATTTACATATCTCACCCTGCAAAATCCTCAATACATGCCGAATCGTCAGGAAATTCTTGTCCATTACTTAATTGTATACTTTACCTGAAGTTGCTTGGCCACAAACCCGCAACTTCAGTAGACCCCGCAAAGGAGAAAAGATATTTAAAAAAAACATAATAATAATAATTAATGGACACTTTACCTGAAGTTGTTTGGCCACAAGCCCGCAACTTCAGTCCCGCAAGGGAGAAAAGAAATTTTAAGAAAAACACAATAATAATAAAGCCTTTTATTTCCATGTTTTACGTAGGTTATTTACATAGCTTTTCTAAAGATATAAGAAAAATAATTTGAAATTGATACATAAAATTAATTACATATAAAATGTATATAAAATGTTTACGTATAAGTTTTGTGGCATGGCTCCTCTTCGGATAAAGGCCTCCTCCAATTTATCCCATTGTTTTTCAGTGTTAAATTTAAGTCCCCCGCCGAGTCTGTCTGTCAGTATTCGCTTCTGCCCACTCACGCGGGCGAAGCTGCGGGCAAAAGTTAGTTATCAATATTGCTGAAATTTTAGTTTTAGATTTAGATTTTCTCCACCATACCCACCAAGAAAATTTTCCACTAAATAAAATAAATTTTAAAAATCTCAAAGACCGAGAATCGTTTGCAATTAAAAACTAATTAAAAAGACAAAAGTTTAAAACTGTTTATAAAATACAAACAAGGATTATACAGAAAGCAATTCAGTTGAGAACTAATTATTATTTCTTAAAAATCAACTTGTTGTTAGCTTTGTTTTAACTATCAATTCAGGGAGGATCTTATTAAAAAACTTTGCTTTTGTCGTCGCGGCGCGGCGCGATATTTGCTGAGACATAATATTTATTAATTATGAGCCAACTTATTCATAGCGTTTCATTAAATACCAATCATCTCGCAAATGTATAAGAAAGCTAACTTATTATCTTATACTTTAAACGAGACAGTCTTGTATTTATATATAACCGGTCTCTCGAAAACGGCTGCAAGTATTACCATGGAATTTAGTATGCAGGGAGTTTTGGGGGAGAAGAGTCGATCTAGCTAGGCTTAACCCTGAGAAACTGTGCATTTTAAGCTATTTATGTTTTTCTTTCGTCGTGCAACAATATATCAATAATTTCGACACTAGTCAGTCTGATTGGCAGTTTGGTATGCGTAATTGTATAATTTTTACTTTGTTCGAAAATTCTAAATATGCTGGGTTCAAATCCCGGTCAGATAAATATTTTTGTGATTCTTTTTATTTTTTTTTAAATCAGAACTCCGAGTGAAGCTCGGTTACCCAGGTACTTATATTAATAGGTGAAGCAAAAACTTTGAGTACAGTTTTACGAGAATTGTGCAATCGGAGGAGTATGAAATTTGGTAGATAAATTAAAGTTTATGCGGAGGAAGGTGTGCAGAAAGCTAATAGAAATATATTAAATTAACAAAAATAACAACAACACTTAAATTAAATTAACAAAATTAACAAATATAACTTCAAATTTTATTAACGGACACTACCGTGCGTTGGATGGATACAATTTTGTTACACGTTGACGTTTGTCAATCTGTCACAACGTTTTTTTCTAGCTTAAAGGCAAAAGAACACTTATAAGTTCAAACTAAAAAATTATATCAATTATTATGGCGGCCACAGGGCGACCTCTACTTATAATTATAACACGATAAAATTGTGTTGGATACGGGAAGAGAAAAACATTTGATTCGTAAGGGAGACCAGATACACATTACACTCAATTTACAGAGCCTGTATGGGCAATACCTACATTATCATTTACATTGGCTATGTCGGTATGCGATACCAGCAAACTTTTCCAAATAAGTGGAATTTCAGATTATTAGTGAGTGGAATCGTCAGATATGACACTTTTTTAAATGGTGGACGAAAGATAATTTTTGTTGGCTCAGTTTGTTGTAATAAACTTTTATTTTGTAATTTATTATTCTGATAATCATAAATTATATATAAACATTATTTTGGCATCATAAAATATTTATAACTTTGTATTTTAGTGGTAGCGCCCCATACATGGGAAGAGGGGATGAAATACTTTTTTCATTGCACCCCAATAAAGGTGAGGTTTTATACACGACTTTTTAATAAACTGAAACATATTCGGCCTCCAAAGTGGTTTACAAATTGGTCCCCCCTCCTGGCATTTCTAAACTATAAGTGGTAGAAACTTGCAACTTTTCATGCTGGTAGCCGATAGGTCATGCTAATATGCTTTTGATATTTATTTTGATCGAAATCGGACAATAACTTTTGAAGTAATTATAATATTACTGTAAAATATTTATTCTTTATGTTGATCAAAGAGTATTAAAACAAAATTAATGCAGATGCAGGGAGAGTTTTGCATCGACTCTTATTTAAAATTTAAAACTATTATTATAAATATATGAGAAAACAATTTCTGTAGCCCGTTTTCAAACAGATTTGCTTCTGTGGCCGCTGTCTACTCTCTGCCTACCACTATAATAATTAGAAAAATGGCATGAGCGTGTGTATGTTTGTGTTTAAAACCGTTTCTTTTATTAAACTCCCTACACATATAAAACCTATAGCTACCATAAAATGCAGCGTCGGAGCTTCGACTGTAAGTTAGTAGTAACTAACTTTTATTACAGTTTAGTTTCCTTGGCTGGCGCAGAGTGCGGAACATAAATTCCGACTTTTTATTTATCTATAATCTGTTCGCGTGGAGAAGTCAATCATTCGTACATTTATCAAAATTGACCAATGGAGCATAAACCGTGTTCACATTACTCAATTAAAGTAAGCCATTTCGACATATAATAATAATAATAATATTAATATAATATAGTATATAATTGAAAATATGATAATTGCGAGTAATAGAGGGTGTAACAGAAAGATGTAATAATACTTTTAGTAAATATAAACATAATCATATAATATGTAATTGATAAATATACGGGGAGAATAATAAATAAAGAATCCTCTGTTATTTACTACATTTATGCAGTGAGCAGACATTGACGTTGGTGATAATAATTTACACCGCCATAACTCAGCTTACAACACTTAAGCTTACATAATATAACGCATCATTCATAACGCGAGTAAACTATAGTATAAAATAGTAACGCTTCTGTAATTTTTTTGAGAATCATAACAGCGCCTATACAATTTTTTATTCGAAAAGTTACGAATACTTTGTCATCCATTGTTCGTGCTTGGGCTACAGATCTCATTAAGATTTTATTCCTAAGTGTAACAATATAAAATATTACCGCTGACTCGCCGTTAGTGAAGCAAGGGGTAATAATACAATTTAAAACATATTTTGTTAACATTTTAGTGTTTTTTTTATAGTTTTCATGAGTAAACAAAATTATGTCAGAGGGAAGTGTATATAGGTAGGTGTTATGTAATATGTACAAAAGCTTAACGCAGGCAAAATCTAGTTTGGTAAAATGTAAAATTACTACCTTATCGATTTTAGAAACACTAAACCAAAACTAGGTTTACTTTGGTGAACCTATAACACACCTAACAGGTAAAATCCCTACACCCTGAGATTTACCTTCTACATAAATCAATTTACATAAGACGAATTATTAGTACAGCGAATGAAATAGGCGTATCGGAGCGGAACAGCCGCCATGAATATTCATGCTCGGAACTTCCAGACAACACTCAGTACAGTCTCAGGGTGGACGTGCATATTGATCATGCTGTCTGTGTTGGTGACTGAACATTAGATGATCGTCATTGTCGCTTCTTAAAGAAAAAATCTAGAAAATATCCTGAGGCTTTGCGTCTAGTTAACACGTTTACAGGTTAGATTTGGGAAAACGATCCCAAAAAATATGTATGTAACGTTAAAATTTACAAATATGCTCGTACGTAGTTTTTTTATTCGGACGCAGAAATTTAGGTAGATAAACGAAAATGTTTGTGTCCATAGTTTATTAATATTTTGGTCTAGATTATTCTATCGATCTATCAATCGAAAACTCAAACATTAATTAAAAAATATGTCTCTAAAATATGAGGGATTTCAGTATTGTTTTTATTTTCTATACTGATAACCTACTTCTAAGTTTAACTTTAAACAGCATACCTACCCCATTACTAATATAAATATTTACACAATAGATGTCAAGCGACTTTTCCGACGTATCAGACAAGGACAAAATATCGTAAAGCTTATCCATTGTGTAAATATTTCTATTAGAAAGGTGGTTATTATCTAAATTGTTCATGAGTTTTCGCCCGTATTAAATGTGCTCACTACATGTATACAATATGTGTGCATAGATAGATAATATAAGCGTCTTACCTGAGTAGGCACACAAAAATATTGTACCTTATTCGCAACTCCGAGCAGGAAGATTTTTTATTTTTTTTTTACTTTATCAGAGTTAACAAACAGTAACCATAGTACATTTTACCAAATATTTTAAACACTTAATACTTAATACTACGGTACCAACATCGCTAACTACGGATTACTTAACTTAGATAATTTTTTATAGTACATTCAGTTTAGGAACAGATGTGGACTATATGTATAGTTATTATTACATCATATATTAAAGTAGGTAACTGTGGGAAGCTAGGTAGGTTATGTAAAGATAATATTTTGGTTCGTAGGTAGGAAGGAATTGTGTAGGTCGGTGGGTGAGTAGATTGGTATGCTAAGCATAAATGTATAAAACTATTTTAATACAGATGAGCGTTGCAAATTCAGCTAAAACCGTAGCAAACTAGTCGTCCTGTAATACTTTTAGAATTTCTTTTTTATATTTTACTACCTTATTGTTAAATATATCAACGGAGATAAAGTTTTTGTTATATGTATTAGCAAGTCCATAAAATGGTGAGCGCTTACCAACATTGGTGCAACAAACAGCAGTAACAAAAATTTTATGAGTTCTACGACAATGTGTTTTAATGGGTATTCTATAGCATATTTTATTATTTAAAGAGATGCAATCATATCTATTATGACACAGATCATGATATATCATTTCGAGTTGGATTCGTCTAGATGTTAGTGAGAGAAGACTGTTCCTATCTAACAAGGCATTCTATTAAATACTCTCGTGAATGGCAACATCTGTAAGCGTGGAGCGCAGAAGTTTCTTCTAGACCATTTCAATTGCGTCACTATACTTTTTATAATACGGGTTCCAGATGGCTACAACGTATTCAAGTTGTGAACGTATGAGTGATATGAAGATTAGAAATGGTGGAGTCAAGATGACTGTCAATCCACATAATATGCACTTGTTCCTACGCACTTTTATTAATATTCTTTAACTTTACACAAAAATCTTCTTTTTGCCTGGAGGAAAATTGAATAAAGACAATCGACTGTACACACAGCTTCAATTCAATTTTATGAGCTACTGGCTTTTGCCCGCGGCTCCTCCCGCGTAAATACTGTAGCCCACGGGAACACTGTAGGTAATTTTTCGAGATAAGAAGTAGCCTATGTGTTAAATAATAAAAAAGGAGAACATTCAGGCCCCATACATTTTTGGGCCTTTTCTGAAAGTGCCGGCTAACAAAAAAAGTGGTTCGTGTGTTTAGTACTAGTCATTTGGAGCAATAGTTAATATGGCAGCAAAGTTGTAGGATTACTCTAAGTCAAATAAAACAAGTTGGATCATTCGCCATTTTAATATATTTATTGATTTTTACATTTTATATCAGACTGAAAGTAACTGATATTTTAGAGTTCAATTACAAAAGTCTTCTAATTCTCATGCAATGAAACTATAACACCCTCCAAACCTAGTGCCGGTGGGCGTATAAATTCAGCATACCGTGCGAAACTCATGTACCACACAATAGTCATGGTGTGTGAACCCTATTGTCCGTTTCCCTATTGGGCATGAGCAGTAATAATATGGAATGGCCTGTCTTCCATGAAGTGCTGGATCAGCTGTAATGCATACATGATACGTTTTCGACGAAACGTGGCGAGATTGTAATACGAAAAGATCCCGTCCAGCCATCTCCCGAACTTCTTCCACAGGAATATCCCCGGCGAGTTCTATGATGAAAGCTGGTTGTACGTGTTCACCGTAGTGTAGTAACTACGGGCTTGCTTCAGTTGATAGCTGCCCAAAGCAAACAGCGTCAATTCTTCTTCTGTCAGTCTAGAGAAATTATTGAATTCAGGCATATCGGCTCCCATGGCCTGAAACTGTGCTCTCCGTTTATTATAATTGTTTGTTATAACAAGTTCTGCCAAGCTGTTTGGCGTATTGATTTGTTCATGAATTATCTCAAGGAAATCGCTTGCGTGCACGTTGTTGTCAATTAGGACATGGTAGCTGTTCAGCAATGCTGCCGCAATTCTGAAATAATCTATCATGTTACCTAATGCCCGGTTACTGTAAACATGTCTTAGTAAACGAAAATCTCTTTTGAAGCGACCATTTATCACTTCGACCACCCAGCGGCAAATGGTCACAAGTCTAGATTTATTAGCCTGGTCAGTAGTAAGCTGGGTTTCGTTCGGGTGCTTTGTTTCTAGCATCTGAGCCACATAACCACATGCCTCCAGATTGCTTTTAGCATCTCTAAAGCCACGGTCTAGGATGAAAACATCTCCATCCCGGTAAAACCAGTGCAACACGCCATCTTCGTCATTTAAAGCATTGTTTAAAATCTGGGCATCGGAGGTTGTTGCAGCATATGGTCCCTCTACTGCAATTATCGTTCCATCGCAACAAATATATAAAAAAGGCTTCAAAAGGTTTCGGAACTTATGATTACTGTACGATTTTCTCTGGAAAAAGTAATTAGAGCTTTTTTGGAGATATATGTATGTGCCATCGAGAATAGTAATCAACTTTCTTTCTTCAATTGGACTATCTGAATTTCCAAATAAACGCTCTGGAATCATAAGGTTCTTCTGCACTACTTCCTCTCTGGTTATATGGTCAAATCCGACACGGGATGGTACAATGTCGCTTAAAAGCGCTTCCAAGCCTATCTTTAGTTTTCGTTGAAAGCTTGATTTGGACATTTTAAATATGGATGCTAACCGTGCATTAGAATCGCCTGTACACATTTTCGCTAATACTGCTGCCATTAATGTCCGTTTGCCGCGGTGTCGATTCAGACTGGTTACGTTTTCCAGCACATCAGAGAACTGGAGGTGAGTAAAGCCTATCCACGTGTGCAGCTCATTTGCATTTATGTTTTCGTAATGCTGGAAGTTCAAAAAATCAATGGAGATTTTATTTTTCATCATAGTTAACGTATGGACTATTTGATCAGCAGTGAAATCCTCTGTAAGGTTATCCTGTAGTGGAAGTAAATGCCAAATATCTTCCTGTAGGTGTTCTTCACACGCCCATTTTCTGTAATAATAATATTGTACCGGCACAACATGCGAAGAATTATTCCTTCTGGTACTCGACGTCTAGACATATTGTCACATGGTTGAAAAATTCAGAGATTAGTACTATTTGGAGAACGCTTGAATCCAGGCAATATTGTTTGGCGTCGTTGATTACCGACGTTTTCCTGTGGTGCGTCATTATCGTCGTCGTCTTGAAGTTGAGCGCGTAAGATCGCCTGATACAACCTTTCCGCTCGTTGCCAACAGGGTCGACAAATGAAATCGGTGGGCAGTACCTATAAAAATAAAAGATCTTGGTAAGTCTAAATGTTATGGAGGACTTCGGATGATTAGTATTAGCAATATTTATCATTATTTTATATTTTTCCTCACTTTCAGAAATCAGACAATGTATGAAAATGACAAATCATAGAATTTGTATAACTTGACTTATAGTAACCATACAACTTTGCTGCCATATTAACTATTGCTCCAAATGACTAGTACTAAATACATGTGCCATTATTTTTTGTTGGCCGGCACATTCAGAAAAGGCCCAAAAAAATGATCTCCCTTGTGAAATAGTTTTTGCATAAAAGAGGAACAAAAATCCATATATCCATCCAATCTCAAAAACTTTCACATTTAGGTATTTAGATATTATAATTGTCAGCTATGAGGAATCCAAGCAGCATTTTATAAAGTTGATTATAATTATTGTGATGTTATAAATTGATATTTTTATTTGCAAGTCCGTCTAAAAGTAATTACAGAGGTTAGATTTTAGAGGAAGCTTTTTAAATTAAAAATTCACAGATTTCGTGCCTCACACGATCGAGCACATTGGAAATGAATGTACGGAATTCGAATAAACTTGACTTTTTTCAAATAGGCTACAGAGCAAACCATAACTCAAATTGTACCTAACTAAATTGCGCAGAGGAGTTTTTCCTCAAATTTTTGATATCATTCTTCTTTTCCAAGATATCGAGCGTCAAAATAAAATAATCTATTTTTTTACTATTTCGAAGATAGCTTTCCTCCTTTTTTACTTTCTCGAATAATTCTTTTTGCACCTTACAGCTCTTGTGAATATGCGTCTTTTGAGAATTTTTTGAATATCATGTCTTCACAAATCTCTGAGATATACGGGTATCGCACTTTTTCGTGAAATCGGAGCCTACACTGGAGCTAACGAAAAGACATTTCCAAAGTCAAAACATTATTCCGTACACGAAATAATCGCCTTAATTTGCGAAAATAGAGTGCTAACTTATTTACCTAAATAAAAATCCTATAATTTTATCCACGCCGGACGTGGCAAACTAAAAGCACTGGAACTTTCTGTGAATATTCATTATGGATTTAATGTAGTTTAACGTACAGTAAAATCCTAATTAATTCTTCAAATTTTCAATCGTTGTAATTTTTTGTGTATTTCATTCATTATTAACAAGTTTACTATAATTCGGTATGCTTATTGTTTACTAGCTTTTGTCCGCGGCTCCACCCGCGTAAATACTGTAATCCCCCGTGGATTACAGTATTTAAGCGGGTGGAGCCGCGTAAATACTGTACTTTTTCGAGATAAAATTAAACCTGTTTTAAACCAGAGCCCAAACTACAACCACTTCAAATTTCATCAAAATCCGTTCAGTAGGTTTGCGTGAAAGAGTCCCAACATCCATCCATCTATCCAAAGTCCATCCTCACAAACTTTTACATTTATATTAGTAGTAGGACTAGCTACTTTTACATTACTTAAAATATGGCCAAATCACACCGCAGCGATACGTGGCGCTACATTTTTAAGATAGCTATTCAAAATTTAACTTTATTCACGACACAAAAAGATTCAAGTTTCATATGACATCAGTCATGCTGCATACACCGCACATTGCACATGCGCTTAGGAGCGCGGTGCAACCTGATATTCTAGTTCTTACAATGATGCTATTTTAAAAATGCAGAGTCATGTCCCGTATCGTTTCGTTTCGGTGTGAATTGACCTCTAGGTACACATTATAATACACTACTTGCCTATCATATTTTAAGGTACCTATTTGACAAAAGAGCTAAACATATAAAATTATTTTCTATTCAGAGATTTCAGTCGACATTATATTTTAATGTAAAATAAGCAGCCGACAATGTCGACAGTTTTACTTTTTTGTTTCCATCATTTTGCCCTGAGGTTTTTTTTTCACACATTCCCACCATTGCAACTCCTGTGAAGCCTGGATCCACAGCGGTAACCAACCACACCACCCGCAACGAAGTTAATCTGAGGATAGGTAGGAGGAGTATTCCAGTTTCATTCCCCAAGCAAAGCGGGAGACAGCCAAATTGTAATCACCAGAAATGTCATAACTAGAAGGGGAAGCACCACGAGAGTAATACAAGGCCTGCACTAAAAGTATCGGCAATGGAATATTTCCACTGTTCCTGTCATATTAAAATCTTTTTAATTTAAAAATCGAATACCGTTTATTTATTTAAAAAAAGATTCTCGGTCTTGTCACAAGGTCTTGTCAAACTTGTTTAGTCGTTGAGAAAATGGAATTGACTCGAGAAAATTCTAGAGCGATGATTTATTATGACTTTCGAAGTGGTTTAACACAAAAACAGTGTGTTGACCGGATGATTTCTGCATTTGGTGATGAAGCCCCATCCAAAACCACAATTTATCGCTGGTTTGCTGAATTTCAACGTGGACGTGTCAAGCTCAGTGATGATCCCCGTCAAGGTCGTCCAAAAACTGCAGTCACCCAAGAAAACGTTGATGCTGTGCGTAAGCTGATTGAGGAAGATCGACATGTGACATACCGCGAAATTCAGACAACTTTCGACATTGGCATGAGTCAAATACAAATAATCTTGCATGAACAATTAGGCGTAAAAAAGTTGTTTTCCCGATGGATACCGCATTTGCTCTGTGAAGAGCAAAAAGCGGCTCGCGTTACTTGGTGCGTCAGAACTCTCGAAAGATTCCACACAGGATCCTCAAATGCTGTATACAACATAGTATCAGGTGACGAATCCTGGATATACGCGTACGAACCCGAAACAAAAAACCAGTCACGAGTTTGGGTGTTCGAAAATGAGTTAAAGCCAACAAAAATTGTTCGTTCACGGAGTGTTGCAAAAAAAATGGTGGCTACGTTTGTCTCCAAAACCGGCCATGTTGCGACTATTCCTCTTGAGGGATAAATAACGGTTAATTCAGAATGGTATGCTAACATTTGTTTGCCACAGGTCGTTTCTGAACTCCGTAAAGAGAACTGCAACCGCCGCATCATCCTCCATCACGACAATGCGAGTTCTCACACCGCGCACAGAACAAAAGAGTTTTTAGAGCAAGAAATCATAGAATTATTAGACCATCCGCCGTAAAGCCCCGACCTAAGCCCTAATGATTTCTATACCTTCCCTAAAATAAAGAATAAATTGCGAGGTCACAGATTTTCATCACCTGAAGAAGCTGTGGACGCCTACAAAACGGCCATTTTGGAGACCCCAACTTCCGAATGGAATGGTTGCTTCAATGATTGGTTCCATCGTATGGAAAAATGTGTCAAATTTCGCGGAGAATACTTCGAAAAGCAATAAATACATTTTTAAATAGTAATGTTGTGTCACTTCCTTCATTCCCGAAATTTTCAGTGCCGCCCTCGTATTAGTTATTTGTCCTACTTAACTAAATAAATATTATTTATTAAGTAATAATATTAAGTGACATTTATTTATGATGGCAAAATTATATTAGATTGTTTCCAATAATACTTATGGCAAACACGGAACGTCTGAACGCACGGAAATTCCTCGCGGTACCTTCGAGATCATCGTAATAGACGACCCTATAACACAATGTATGCTGTTCAACATTTTAATTCTTTCGTCATGCCAGAGATCACATTCCCAGATGCGTAGTTTGTTCATATGGACTGCCTTCAGTCGAACACTCGCTAAGCGGAGACGTAACTAATTTAAATCCATAAAGTTTAGCTTTAAAATTGCCGTGAACGGTCAGAATCTGAGCGACGCAGTGATCAATTTCTATCCAGTGCTTAGGAAGTCGTTCGCGAACCGAAGGGAAGAAATTATAAAGGTCCTTTAATCGTGTTGTCCCACGGGTCCTGCCACTCGGAAATAAGATTTTGTATTAAAATATCTAACGGTTCGAATAGTCTACTAATTTTATTTCTGTCTTTTACGATTAGAAAATCTGGAATAGTAAATTTTTTATTTTCATAATATAATGCAGCACGACGCTGTATTAGGCAAGACACCGGCAAGAACTGGAACCTTCCGTACTGACGGCACGGTAGGCCTTACATAATAATATCAACGCGAGACGCTGACTTTGTAAAAGTTTACGACGAGCCGCGCCTATAATTGTGGCCCTGTCTGCCCAGGCGGGTGAGCCGTAGCATATGCTGCCTATGTACGTAGCCGTATACATTATTTTCAATGTTTTAAATGAAAGGCCCCATGTCGACGTTGTAATTTTGGTGAAGCAGTAAAAATTCCTTTTCGCTTTCTCGCCGGTCTGTATTATGTGTTCCTAGAATGTAAATTTATTTTCTAAAATAAGTCCGAGATAACAGAGAGACTGTTTACGTTTGACGTTTATTTAATTAAGTTTAATGCATAGAGTTGATATTAACGAGCCTTTTAAAAGTATTTGATAGGTTTTATGCGCCGCAAATTGTATACGATTTCAATGGCTCCAGCTCGATATTACGCTATTTGTTGGCTTTGGTTTCGATTTCAGATCGCGTATTGGTTTGAATGAGAAGGAAATCGTCGTCAGCGTAACCTACCAGAGAATAAAGAGGCGGTAAAGGAACACATAATAAATCGTCAAAGCTTATATTCCACAAGTGCGGTGATAATACAGAACCTTGGGAGCAGCCGCGTTTTACAGTGAATATAGTGGCCGAGTCGTAATTTGGTTACGCCGTTGCATAAATATGAGTATATTAAATTGTAAATATTACGTTAGCAGCCTCTGTTTCTTAACTTTAATAGTAGCATCGGCCACCAGGCATTATCGAATGCTCCCGCGATATCCAGAGATATACCTACCACATATTTATACTCCGATAGGTTTACTGTTTTTCTGGTTTCGATTACCGCATCGACCGTTGACTTTCCGGCGGTAAATCAAAATTGCTGATTACTAAATTTTGGGTCACCGGGTAATAGGTGGGGTAATATAATATGACAAAAGCATTATAGGACGGTAAGATTTCGGATCGTCAGGTAGTTTATTACCGGATTTGGGAATTCATTTTATTGTACCGATTCGCCAAATTTTTGGAAACGTGCCTTCTGCAATACATTCATTAAAGCCCCGTAAAATCGATGAGCCAGCCGCCAGACACGTCTGCTTAATCATAATATTAGAAATTTTTATCCTCGCCAGCTGACTTTTTGGTAGGCAACAAATTGACTATTTTAGTGAACTCATCAAGCGTAGGCAAGTCGGAAACCGGGGTATTAATAGGGGCTAACATTCTGATTCTAATTTCGCGGTGATGATCGTCATCAAGTCCGGAATTAATACGTCAAGGTACGTTAGCCGTGTCTTTTAAACTATGAGTATACGTGTTATTAATTTTGATATTCGAAAAGAACTGTGAAGAATCAGTATTATTAGATTTTAGTTCGTGGTATAAGGAAGACCACGGGCCCTCTTAATCCAGTCTATAGACGGCATGTCGGAACATATTATTTTTTGCTAACGTGACAGCGGTGCGATACCGTGACCTTGAAGCTCTAAGGTCGGCTAGGCACAATGCGTAATTATCGTCAGATAGACCGTCTACGAATAAGATTTTCTGTTTGGCTCTTCTAAACTCCCGACGAAGGTTATATAATATTTTCATGCCACCATTTGCATAGTTTATCTATTTTAAGCGGTTTTCGGGCCAAGGCAGTATCGGCGCATGAAAACACAGGAATTAGTCATTATTTCCGCGCTTTCATTAGAATTTATGTCCGGTCGGGTGACATTTCTTGAATGAGCTGTTATAAGGGACTGGAATAAATTCCAATTACCCATTTTTAACGTTATATTTAAAGTCGTTCGACCCAGTTACGGGATCACTCGAGGGAGCGTAAGTAAACTCGTACACAATCAAACGAAAGTCGCCGCATGACGCATCGGGGATGACGCGCCAGTTTTTGATATTATTACTATTGACGTACGCGCTGGAAAGCGTGACATCGATTGACGATTCGCCTGAGGGGCTGCTATACGTAGGTGGTATATTGGTGGAGTTATGAATTTGCAGGTTGAATTCTGCGATGAAGTCCTCTACTGCGCTACGACGGTCACGGTCAATGTACCTCAGTTTGCCGCGCCATAAGTGCGACGAAGCGTTAACGTCGGCGCCTGTAACTATTCTATTTCCCGCAAGGGATTGAAGAATGCGACGTAGTTCGTGTAAGTGAGGACCTACCGGGTCGGATTATTAAAAATAGCAACTAACTACGTACAATCTAAAGTGAGAGCATGAAACCTCCGCTACCGCACAGTGAGACGTTGATAGATTTGTGAGGGCACTAATTGAAAATTTAGACTGAGGTGTGTAAATGCCGGCGCGCGCTAGGTTGTTAACTTGTACAACTTTCGAACTTAGCGTGATATTCTTCTTGTATGAGAACTAAGTCTAAATTATAATCCGACACCAGTGTTTCCAATTCTATCGTCGCGTGCTTATTGTTCTGAAGGTTCAGCTGTCCTATGACTAAATGTTGTTAAAATTAATTGCTCCATTTTTGCCTTGTACGTTGGACAGTCGGGGGAGCAATGAGGTGGTCGCTAGGTTTCTTATAGCGGACGCAACTGCCACACACCGGTTTAAAATCTTTTAAGTCTTTATTAGGACAGTTTTTCGAGATATGTTTAACTGCGCAGTGATACCAGCACGGGATTGTATCGCGGCTAAATTTGGCCATGTGACCGTATTGTTGGCAATTAGCACAGCGCACAACTGGGCCGTGATCGACGAAACGACACATTGCCCAGTCAAAAAAAACTTTCTCTTTATTTTCAATTAGATGTTTTCGAATTTTTGAATCTAATTCTAAGCCCATCCATTTTCTTTTATAATCGTTGTTAATTATACGATGTCTAACTATTTCTGTGGAGTAGTCCATAAATTCATCTTGGGATACATTAATTTCGCCTTTAATATTCTGATTAAATAATGACAAAATAAATTTCCTGTCAGTAATATACTGCGGGACATCTTTAATTAAAATATGCGGGTTACGACCTCTAGGTGTTTCGAGGCGCAGGCCAGCTTATTTTAGCGCTTCTACCGATTTTAATTTGTTAACTTGTGACTCACTAGTTAAAAGCAGCATAACGCCCGAATATGACCTTTTTTCTAACGCCGTGAATTTGCAAGCCGTCGGATGGGTTAATGGCTGTCATTAGCGCATGTTTGGTCTCAGTGGAAGATTTTAATTCCGAGGATTTTTCTTGAGTCGGATAAGCTATAAAACACGGCAGTGGTCTTCGCGTCTCGACGGGTGGCACTGATTTCGCGAGTTTCAGTTTAAATGCATCTAAATAAGAAACAGTCGGCGCCACGGTGACTGGTTGCACGACGTTAGATGCAGGTTTAGCCGCTAGAAAGTCCCGCTCCATATTCGCAACCTTGGTTTCAAGCGAGGAGAGAAGAAGTGCAAGAAGAGACACGATATCTGTTAATTTTTGTGGCATATTCATTATTTCCGCTTTGTTCGTAAAATTATTGCGACGCGACACTGTATCGTTAGCTAATTCGTTAATTTTTGACAGATACGAAGAGGTTTCGCGAACTAGCCTGTAATAATTACTTGAATCGTCGGATGAATGGCTTGTGTCTATATCGATATTACGGGGGAAATTGGCTCGTCCCTTGTGGGCTTGTGGCGCTTTTCAACAGGTGACAAGGAAGAAGGTGATAATTCCGACACTTACCTCTTTACTAATAAAAAGATTTACACAATGGTTGTTTAAGTTATCCGTTGTGTAAATATTTTTATTAGTAAGGGGGTAAGCGTTTACTGGATGAAATAAGTGGCGAACGAGAAATTATGTCGCTTTTAATAAACGGGTTTACATCTTTGTCGGGAGGTATATTATTATGACTCGACATTATGCCTAGGTACTTTCTTAAAACCCTATATACATACAAAACCTTATATACATACAACACTATAAGCTAAGCGATCAAATTAAAATAGAAAAAGAAATGTTTCGCTAGGTAATAATAGATCAGCTGTTCGATCGAGGCGGCCGGCGCTGCGCGAGCGCAATCGCTAACACAATTTATCACCTACCTACACTTGCGTATTAAAAAGTGAACAACCGAGTTAAATCCAACAAATTACGGGCAAATTTTCAAAAACTTACAGTTACAGTAACAGTTTGTTTACATCGTTACCTAGCTAATTACACACACTCAGCACTCAATTATTGATTACAAACCACTGAAAACAATTTTTATTCCCGTAGCGCACGACACACAGTGTTAACCGACGGAGGTTGCGGGGGGAGGAGTGGTTTGCCTGGAGGCTGTGTTTTAAGCGGGCCTGATTATAAAAGTTTGCCTTTATCGTACGTAAAGCTTTTACAGCGCCGCGCCGTAATGTGCCAACTGCTACGAAAAGCTAAGAAAACAAATGATTTACGACAATCAATTCCGAATTATACGTATTAAACCTCATGTAATTACGAAAATCGTAAGGTAGGCTTATAACATTATGATTTAGGAGTTCTAATATTGTAATGTAAGGTTGCAACTTTATTGACTTTTCATTGGAAAGCTGCTAAGAGGTTTGAAATTTGAAATAGGTACCTATATACCAGAAGTAATACGAGTATTACTTAATGCTCTGTCACCTCTATGTACCTCTATCTTAGTTCTAGCCATACACGTATACTTGACAGGTTTTCCCGCACAGGTGTAAATACAAGCAAGAACATAATTAAAACCGGCCAAGTGCGATTCGGACTCTGATTCTCAATAATAAGGTCCCGTTTTTAGGTTTTCGTAAAAGTTACTCATTAAAAGTTATAAGAAACATAATAGCTAACACTAATGAAATAAGTATAATATTATACCCTTAAAGAATCTCAACTGGCAAGTTGGCAACCCTCAGAGAAGCCTACTTTAATATTTCATTAATTAATGTTCAACACCACCAATTTATTTTAAAATCGATGCCGTCAAACGCACTGTTCTTTTTGTTTTTAATCTGCTATTTATATTGAGAATATTAATAAAATTTCATATGAGAATTTCAAAAATTTGTTTTAAAGCATGTGTTAGGTACGTGCATTAATATTTTGTAAGGCTTTATGTAAACAAAAGTAATGACGGGGGAGTGGGGACACTTGAACCCCCTTATGTTTTTAAACCTTATTTCCTAAATAATATATAGATCTTATTTGAAAAAAAAAAAATGGCACAGAAATACGTGGAATTTATCGGACTCCAAGAATCTGCAACCACCAACAGAATATCAGTGAAAAAAACTAATTTACCCACTAAAACTTAAGTTTGTACAATCTAAGTAGCTGAAATTAAAATCACTTCTTGTGTATAAACTTCAAGAGCAAGAGAAAGACAAATAATTTCATGCTCACTGTAGCAATTTCTAAGAGAAAATTTTCTTCCAGCATCCGTCACATGGGAATAGAGAAAATAATTTGAACTCAAGTTGTAGCAGGTGGGCTACGAATATTGCTAAAGTAATATTTGCTAGAGTCAAGATTATGAGGTAAAAGCACATTTTTATAATAGATGCAGACCATGCTCGAGAGGTAACACAGTTCATATACGTCATTTGTTTACAACTTCATGGCGTAATATATCATATATATTTCTATGAAACTTCGGCACCGTGTATGTGCTATTTATAATAATTAATCTTAGCGTATTATATAATATATACATATTCTTTATCTAATATATGATAAATCCGTGATGTACCTATCAGATACGTCACAGATATCAGATTTACGTAGTCAGTAGACACGCGCAAATCTTTTGAACATAAAAAAATATCTAACGTGCGTATTAGTCTCCATTTTTTCTTTGCTGATTAATTATTATTATTAATTACTCATCCGTTTGCATAGTCGCATGCTTAATCTCACAGAATCGCATGAATACATTGCAACGCGTGGCGCCCATTAGCCTGTTATAAATAAATATTCATTTATCGCGTCTATGTACACGTTGGCCGCGAGCCAACTTGATTTTCTAATAGATAAATCTCCCCAGGGCCCAGTGCATTCGCCTCGACCCTACGTGACGTCGGGTGTTGGCGGGCGTGTGGGGTGTGTCATAATCTGACACGACACCGTTCATTACAAGATTTTGTAACCGATAAACTTCAAACAAAGGACGACGCTGCTAAATAGTACGTTAATGGCATAACGAGCTTACGAGCGCAGGCCTTTGTTAATACGTAGTACCTGGGTAACCGAGCTATGTTCGGAGTTCTGATAAATTTTAAAAAATCACAAAAATATTTATCAGACCGAGATTCGAACCCACCACATTCACAAATTTCCGAACAAAGCAAAAATACGCATACCGAACCGCCAATCGGCCTGACATAACAGTGTCGAAATTATTGATATATTGTTGCACGACGAAAGAAAAAACGTGTATAGCTTAAAAATACCTAGCTGGATCGATTTTTCTCCCCTAAAACTCCCTGCATACTAAATTTCATAATACTTGGAGCCGTTTTCGAGAAACCGGTTACATATATAAGACTGTCTCGTTTAAAGTATAAGATTGTCCGTTTGCCGACAATGTCTGAGATATGTACGAAATATTTGCGTTTTATATTTTATGGATGGATCGATTTTACATCAAGTAGTCTTTACGTCACCAAAAGTTGAGCCCATAATTAATTAATTATTAGCGTCATGATTAAGACACATCAAGACATACCGACGTATTAAATCTATCTAGTATATATTTACTGAAAAGTGACTTAAAACATGACGTGTACAGGTACACGTGGCAGAAGTAAAACTTCATTCGTAATTTAAAATTCAATAATACTCTCATCGTGCCTACAGAAATCATCGCTTCAAAAAAGAAAAGAAAAATCAAAATTTGAACACCTAGCACCATTTGTGTATTGGGTCGTATTTTAGAAAGTTAAGTTGTTATGTAAGAAGTATAAGTAGTTTCCGACAGATGGTGTTATATCCAAAACCGTGTCGTGTCGAGACGTGACGCTACCTTGAAATATCACTCTCAACGTTGCTAAAGCAGTTTCACTTCAAAAATATAAAATATTATTATCGTTACTAAAGCTCTAATTATTATCAACAGAGTTCCATTTGTTAAAGTATTTGAACATAATTTAAAATTATATAAAAGCACTTGAAACGAGACAACGACGATGAAAATAGAAATGAAAAATAATAAAATAGAAATGTGAGTTTTCACTTAGGTTTGTTTTTGGTTTAACGAACATCAAGTATCAACAGAGAGGATATTGAAGCATTATTCTAACGGAATGAAAGCATTATTTGTTAAAAGAGCCACAATGCTTAGAAATGAAGTTTATACTTGATCTTTTGGTATTGAACACAATGTTGCCGAAGTATTATAATAATTTTAATACCTACATGATCATTAAATGAATATGCTTTCGAACTCATACGACGTTTATCTTTTTAGGGTTCCGTAGTTCACGTCTTCGTCCGTCGGTTTCGTCATGTCCGTCCGTCCGCGGCCTACGGTCCAAATGCTCAATGCTAGAAAGATGAAACTTTACATGGATATGTGTATTTACCACGTCATGAAGGTGCTAAAATGAAATCACGAAAAATATATTTTTTGTGGTACTCTTTCAAATAACGCGGGGATGATTATTTTTTCGTTCATCTTCTTTATAGTATAGTATCATTAGATAAGTCTTTTAAAATCATTGACAGGCTTGCAAAGGCGATTTTTTGATTTAGGTCAACCCTCTAATACTTAAACGGCTGGCTTGAAAAATCTGATAAAAATCATGATCACATGGACTACCATGTGATGAAGTTTGAAGGAAATCTATAGCGACTTTTATAACTTAGTTATAAAAGCCGTAATAGATTTCCTTAAGTATGAAATAGATAAAGAGTTACGTAACTTGTAAAATGCGCTTACTAGGAACATTTCGTACGAAAAAAAAAAACGAAATAATAAGTATACATGTAAAATGTTGGTATGATGTTACAGAACCCTACGTGCGCGAGTCCGAATAGCACTTGGCCAGTTTTCTGCACTGAAATAGTGACTCAGATTTTATTGTGTTATACGAGTATAGCTTCAATTAAACAATATTATCAGTAACTAGTTGTCCCGACACGCGTTATTCTGTCTAGCTATAAACTGGTTACTGGAGTATATAAATAACTACATCTATACTGACAACGCCTACACACTACACCTACATGAGAAAATTCAATCGTCGTTTTTAGTATTTTCCCCCAAATTTTCCAATATTTCTCACTGTTTAACCTAACCTAACCTAACCTTCCCTGAACTTCCACAATTATTTCAAGACCAAAATTATCCAAATCAGTCCAGCCGTTCTCGAGTTTTAGCGAGACATTTGAATTGTAATTCATTTTTATAAATAAAGAAGAAGAAGAATATATATGTTTAAAATAAGATAAGCAAGCAATATCATTATTTTGAAATACTTACAAAATAGGTACCTACATTTGAAAATTGACACGTTGAAATGTAAAATACTATAGGATTTCACAATTACAAACTACGCTGTTCTGAATCGCAATTTCCTGATGCTCTGAAGCGCTAGAACCTTTACCTACTACAGAACGTTCAGAGTTATTTTCCTCTGATAGGACCTTTGTGCCAACGGCATAAGGATCACTCTCCCAGAAACTGAGGTAAAACAACTCTGGACGGACTATACCTACTGCACGTTCCATGAAAAATGTTCTACGAGAGCAATTATTCTTCTCTAACGTGAACGGTTGTATGTTCGAATTAATAGATCCCAACTAACAAATGACAACATTCTTTTTTTAAATACTAGTTTCCTGAAAAAAAACTGACAAAAATAAGATTCGACAGTGAAAGCTGTTTAATTTTGGTGTTTGTTACTATTGGGTATAACAAAAATTGGGTAAACTGTGGATGGCAATATTTGTTATTTGGACACTTTATTTAGTTTCGATTTATTTCAACATTTAACACGGATATCCGGTAAGTAGGGAAGCCTATTCTACCTCGGCCATATTTTCAGTTATTTATTCCAATTTGAATTACTGTACACAAGTCATGTTTGCAAGATCGGTTATTTTGGGTATACTTCACCAAAATATGAGAACTGTACATAATATTCTTACATATAGTATTGTAAGAACTTTCACACATAACCTATATAAGTATTCGAGTTCTATGAAATGTTTGAAATGCATATAACTGTATTAGTCCATGAGATCAGGCTACGATATGTAGACCAAGTCAAGAACTATTTTACAAATAAAAAAATAAGGCCCAATATTGAAGATTTTTTGAGTTATTAATTAAAATCTGAAAAGTAAAAAACCGTAATTAAATTGTTTGATAATAGACTTATTAAAAATATTACACTTAACTGAATTACATGCTCCATTTATATTCCAATCGACTAAATATTATCAATTGTTGTTAACATGCGCCAGATTTATTTATTTTTAAACCGGGTCGTAAAAATTCGTATTTAAACGATACCTCCGAATTAAGACACACTAGACAATTGGGAATTCTGCACTTGCATTTCTTTTGATCTAATCACTACAAAACTGTAATAAAAAGTACGTACCTACATGTCACTTTTTTGGGGTTTCTAAAAAGTATGTGCGACGCAGGTAGCACGCATCTTATCGCGAATAGAAATTAAGTCACTGGTGAGTGGCGACACGCACAACACTGCAGCGGCAAACGAAATCCTTATCTTGCGTGTGTGGACGAGAAAAACCTGCGTGCGGACGACATGAAATAGGCTCTTATAATTAAATTAAGAAAACAAAAATAAATTACTCGTATTACAAAATCATGGCACATCCATGTCTGCCAAAAGGTTGCCGACCCCTGCCCTACACTATATCAAATTATCAAAATTGTATACTGTGTTCACACTTACACTTCTATTTCCATTTCGTGTAAGTAAAGCTTAGACAAGAGGAAGTTATATATAAGCAAGTACCTATCGCAATTTCCCGATATCTCTAGTAATAGCTGTACACTATATCGAACTATTAAGTGTGTTCAAGCTAACATTTCTTTATCCATTTCGCCATTCCTCGCCAGCATAATCATAACTTAGCTTAGGAAAGAAGTCAAAGTTATAAGCATTATGCATATATATCGCAATTTCCCGTTGGCAGCGTCGAACGATGCAAGCCCATGCCGGAGATTTATAAGCGTAATATTTCTTTTCAAACTGCTTCATGTTCGGAATAGATACATATTTCAAAAGGTTTATATACGAACGGATGCAAGTTAAATCCATAAATGTGGCTTAACAGACGTGAGCATACCTACTATAGTTAGTTCTATAAAAACAGGCCATAAAAATAAGATTTTAACTTAGGTTTGTCAATAGTAAAAGATTTAAAATGTTCGTTCTACTAGGTATAATATTTTAATACTTTACTATTTTAATTACGCCTAGATATCATAATTTTCATTGATAGGTAGAGCAGGTAGATTCTAGATATTATAGATAAATATATTATACTACCACAGAATAAATATACGTAGAACGAGGGAAAAGTATGAAGGATAAAAGTTTTCAGATACAAACCCCGACGCCTCCAGGTCACGTACGAAAAATAGGCACGTACGATATTCCATGCCATTAATATTAATTACGAAGACAAATTCCTATCAATTCTATAAATATAAATGTCACAGTTACAAGTAGGACAAGTTCATTAACTTTTTTCAGTATTTTCAAAGCTTTCAATAAAAAGCTTTTGGTACTCATAATAAAAAATATATAGTAATATTTTTTAGCAAAATAGAGGGGAGCACCGTAGTAGATCTTGCTGTGTATTTTAAAGAGGGATATCACAAAAAGCTCACCTCAGTGATCCCTTCATTAAAATTCTAAAGTGTATTTTGACCTTAGCCGTTCAACGTGCGACGTTTTAAGCGTCTTTCGTTAAATGCAGACGAGAAAATGCTTTATGAAAATGTAGACTCGTATTATAAGGACCTTTCGTCGCAGCTGAAAATAATTATTATGATCCCAAACATTGTTTTACACCTTTTATAAAAAATCATAATTCACATTAATAAAATTACTGCAGTTTATAGACCGTTTTGAAACAAAGGCGATAATGGTGCGCAAAAAAAACTGCAGGTCACAATAAAAGCTGCGAACAATGCTTGCAGCTCTTGACTGTTTGCTGGCTCATTGCCCCCCACCCTCCCCACTCGACACAGTTGGCGAGCCGGGAGTGGAGGAATGTTTATAGTCCAATACTGGAATAAGTATACAGCTGTGGCTTTTGTATAGCGACGGAATCTTAATCCGCGTGACGTACTAACATCGTACGGGGGGAATAGTAACGGAAGGTCAAAAGTGATAAATTAAATAAAAAAATGCTAGTATTATTATTGAAGTTACGCTCAACATTTACAATAATATAACGATATTCTTATAAATTTTGAAAGTAACTAAGTTGACTCAAATCTAATTATTGTCTGAGCCTCACTTTTTGCCGGGATTATCTTATAAGTGTTTACGATAGATATAAGCTGTGTACCAAAATGCATATTTTAGCGCAATTTTTGTGAAAGAGAAACAAACATATCCCCATAGGAATCCACAGAGAGGCTATCCTTACAAACTTTTGCATTTATAATATTAGATACTTGTAGAATATAAAAAACCCTGTGTAAGAAAACATGATCTCAATCCTTAATTTGTCAAAACCTGGATTAAGACATAACCCGTCCACTGCACCGTCACCGTACAAACTGGACCGCTGCTGCTGGCTTATTGACCTCCTTTATAATATACTAGACGATGCCCGCGACTTCGTGCGCTTAAAAGTTATTCTTGCGGAAACCGAACATTTTTCCGCGATAAAAAGTAACCTGTCCTTTTCCGTGGTCTACTCTATATCTTTGCCAAATTTCATCAAAATCGATCCAGTAGTTTCGGAGCCTATTAAATGCAAACAAACAAACAAACTTTTCCTCTTTATAATATTAGTATAGAAATATAGATATAATATAGAACAAACAGGCTAGGTCTCAAATTTATAAAAAGCAAAAGTTTTCATAAAATAATAGTTTTTTTTTATCATCGTTAATATATACTAATTGTCAATCGTTTAATACAAAATAAATGCATATTTTATTGCTTTATAAATTATTAAAATTATATTTGCTTCGTTATTTGAAATTTTGCTATTAGTATAATTGTTCAATATGAGGGCGAATGTAAAACGTACGAGCCTCTAACGCAAATAATGATTTATAATTCTGATAAAAGCCTCGTATTTGTTGTGAAAACAACGCGCCCTTAGGGATACACGAGTGAGGGGTGGACGTATAATAAATGTTCAGTGTATTACCATTAGCGCGTTACAATCAAAATGTTTTTACAAAAAATATTAAATATCATTTAATTAAAAGTTAAGTAAAGCAAAGTAAAAAACACACTTGTGTCAAAATGTGAGTGTTAATTAAATACAAGCTTTTATTATTACGTTTAAGTCAAGAATCTTTATTAGCCTTTTATAAATTGTCTAAACTTTACACACAAACAATTTACAAAGGCTTAAAGCAAAGGCTTAAGGCAAAGGCAAAGCCTAAAAAGGTTTTTGCCTCTTGCCAACCTTCACTTTCAACATTTTGTTTATAATAGGTCTTTACCTATGAAATTGCCGTTCTGCAGTACTGGCCATTTCAAATCAAAATAATTTTTGTTTGGCTAAGAATTCTAATTTCAAATTAATTTTATTAAAAAAAAATGGAATTCTTTTTCCAAAAGTTGTCATTTGTTTATTGATTAGTATTACATTTTCATCGCATTTCAATCTTTTTCGTCATCATGGATACGTTAAAAATTCGAGTAATTATGGAATATTAGTACCGTCGTGGCAGCAACGCGGCACAAGCAGCACGCAAAATAAACGACGTTTACGGAGTTTTTTACAAACCGACGCACCACCTGTTATTGGTTTGCTCGCTTCCGTTCTGGAAATTTCGACCTGAAAAATGAACCTCGCGGTCGTCCGAAGACTTTGATCAACAATGACGAATTAAAGGCGATTGTGGAGGCTGGTGATACACAATCTACGGCTGAATTAGCAGCAGCTTTCGACATTAGCATCAAAATAATATTGGTCCATTTGCGTCAAATTGGCAAAGTAAAACAGCTTGATAAATGGGTGCCTCACGAACTCAATGATCGCCAGCGCGAAGTACGCGTCGAGACGTGCCTTGCACTGCTCAACAGACACACAAATGAAGGAATTTTGAACCGCATTGTTACCTGCGATGAAAAATGGATTCTGTTTGATAACCGCAAGCGCTCAGCAAGTTGGTTGGATCCTGGTTCAGCACCTAAACAATGCCCTAAACGAAAACTTACCCCTAGAAAAATGATGGTCACTGTTTGGTGGTCTAGCGCCGTTGTGATTCATCACAGCTTCTTAACAAACGGGGTGAGCATTACTGCAGATGTGTACTGTGAAGAACTGAACACAATGATGGAGAAGCTGGCACATCTCCAACCAGCATTGGTCAATCGCTCGTCTCCGCTGCTCCTGCACGACAACGCGCGACCTCATACTGCACTCAGACGATCTCCAAGTTGCAAGAACCGGGGTTGGAAGCTCTCCGTCATCAGCTCTACTCACCAGACCTTTGCGCCTACAGACTACTACTTTTTTCAGTATTTGGATAACTTCTTGGCGGTAAAAAAATTCAATACCCGAGAGACAGTACAAAATGCCTTTGAATAATTTGTTGCCTCCCGTCCAGCTGATTTCTTTAAGAAGGGCATCAATAAACTGCCACTGCGTTGGCAAAGATGCATTGATTGCATGGGTGATTACTTCGATTAATACAAATAAAAAATACATAAAAAAAATTCGTTTAAATTTTTTCATACAAAACGGCAATTTCATAGGTAAAGACCTAATATTTGTGAAATCGAAAATACTTATATTATTTTAAACATCGCAAAATAATTAAATCTTTTGAAACTTAGTAGAAAATAAATTGAAAAAAACTTCAAACGAAATCTTAACCACGCTTATAACGAAATGTTTTGGTGCGAATGCTCACACATAAAGAAAGGTAATTTGAGAAAAACGGCAAACGGCGAAACGTAATAGGGTGCTATTGTTATTTCGGTTAGCTACGCTATCTTACGTCAGATTAGACAATTTAAGTATTTTAATTAAACAAATTCTCTCTCCCTATAAAGCTCTTCGATATGGCTGAGAAGAATTTATGAAAAAATTAAAATAAAAATTTTTTTTCTAACATATGTGCCTTAACTAGCTTTTTTCAAAAAGTCAACAGATAAGGCTACTGGTGGTACTTTCAACCCTAACCCTAACGCCGAGAAAAGCTGCAGAAAGAAACTCGCAAGAACCAGCGTAAGAAAATCGCAATGTCAAAGGCGTCATCACACTATGATATTAAGATTATACTTCGCTCAATGATTTCATAACGATAAGGATGGGTTATGAGTTATGACGTACATTTGACAGAACAAATCATCGTACAAGAAAACAGTTACGCCATCTGGATCTCACCATACCTCAATGTTAAAATGGCCACAAACAACCTCAAAAGTCCCCGCCTTTTAAGTGGGGACAGTTTTTGCCTCGACATGCCTCGTCTATAATATACATAGGGCTTCACTCCCGTTACGAAGTTCACTACGCCCTTTGCTACGCGCTGGGCTACACAGTACACTACTCCCTTTGCTACGCACTGGGCTATACGGTACACTCTACGACGTGCTACGTCGCTACGAGCTACGACAAGCTAGATAGTGCTACGCGTAACTTTCGAGCCAGCCTTCACTACTTTAAGGTACAACATCATAACGCCAGATGACGTTACAGCATTAGTAATAATAATATCTAGAGACGCTTCCACACCACGTCAATCTAGTCCAAGACAACGGAAATATATTTAATACTTTTTATGCTATACACATATTTAAGATTTTTATTATATTACTAGCTTTTTCCGCGGCTCCGCGTAAATATAGTATCCCACATTACTATACCAAATTTCATCGAAATCCGTTCAGTAGTTTTTGCGTGAAAGAGTAACAAACATCCATCCATCCGTCCATCCATCCTCACAAACTTTCCCATTTATTATAGTAGTCCTTTCAGCCTGCTGATGTCCACTGCAGGACAGGAGGTCTCCCTACAGATTTCCAGTGCGACCGGTCGCTCACGACCTGTATCCACCGACTTCCTGCGACTTTTCTCAAGTCGTCTGTCCACCTGGTGGGAGGCCGTACTACGCTTCTACGTCCAAATCGTGGTCTCCACTCGAGAACCTTTCGGCCCCAGCGGGCATCGGTTCTACGGGCATATAGTCCGTCCAGCCTATTGCCAATTTAACTTGCTAATGCCCTGGGCTATGTCGGTAACTTTAGTTCTGCTACGGATTTCCTCATTTCTGATTATATCACGTAGAGAGACTCCGAGCATAGCCCTCTCCATAGCTCGTTGAGCGACACGAAGCTTTTGTAGTAGGATATGCATATTATTTAATACACATATACACATGACCCTGGAACATAGAAAACTTTTCATTCCTTGACCTCCGGTTTGAGCACTGGCGCACTCAACCGCTGAGCCACAGAGGTCCTGTCGGACGGACCTCTGTCATTTTAAACAATATTTTATATTTTATGTAACTGGTATAATCAGAACATTAAACCATACAGCAACATTCTTCGGATGCCAATATCTAGGAAGTAACACGTCAATTTGAAATTCCATTAAACTAGACCGCGTACGAGCGGACAGATTCATTAAATTTCACTCAAATGAACGTTCAAACCATCTTTGTGAATAACAAATCGACATGAAACGTATTAGTAGGGAGACTAGTCTTTTCTGTCTTTTTATAGCACCCAATTGATGGAAAAAAGCGATAAAGAGGTATTTCACCGCTTTTAAGTTTATTTTAGTGCCATAAAATCAATAGATGGGCTTTGATTTATGTATAAAAATGGAACAAAAACGGCAAAACTATGAAAATTAGTATGTGCTTAAGTGAATATTTAATACGAGATGTTGCCCGCAACTTCGCGATAAAAAGAAGAATACAACGTCCCAGTGGTCTGATCTATATCTGGGCCAAATTTTATCAAAATCGGTACAGTGGTTTCAGAGTCTAAGCGACATGTCACTTAACGACGACTTATGTGAAATTCTTGATTTTGAAGTTCGCCGTCGAAATTATCGAATACATCTTGACTAAAGGCCCTGATATTTTTCATTCAGTATGGTGTATGGCTACTGTAAGGCATTGTACACGGGTGGTTGACTACATGTGCGGCGGGCCGTGCGGCGTACCCTCTATATATAGCACGTAACGCCACTGGAGCGGCTTAACCCTGATGATCTTACCATCACTTTGTACACGCGGCAGACCATGAAAATCAAATCTTGGGTAATATTTATAGTTTATATCTAAGAGTTTAATACTTCACATTTTAATACTACAGATTACACATCAATGATATGATAAGATTAGTACACTTTAAATTATGCTCTTTGCTTTATTCAAAAACTTCAATATTGTGAAATTTGAGAATATTGTGAAAGTTGCACACTTTAACGAGTTTCTTATATTAACGAAACCGTTTTATAAAACCTTTCATTTGGCTTGAAATGTATGTATGTTTGTTCGGGTGGAATCTTGCAGCTCAATTTTATGAAAAAGTTTGCTAAGAATAACTCGAAAATTACAGTGACACTTTAAATCCAAAAAGTATGGTGGACTTCTAAAACTTGAAAATCGATATTTAGTCGATTGAGCTGAAAGCTTGATTCAGTTTGAATGACAATGCATGGTTATCTGTTTGATGCCATTCTTAATCCAACATGACAGCACACCTAAGATGGCAGATAAGTTGTATTTAATGCAATAAGAGTAGCAAAAAAATACTCGCGAGATTTACTTAAGTAGAAAACAAACTTTTACTTTAAAACTTATACTATAACAATAGTAAAAGTTTAAAAATAAAAGTTTATTTTTCTCTTTTAAGCGCGTTTAAATAACAGCGTGCTTTTAAAAAAGGTTTTTTTTTAACTTTTAATTTACTGTGTTAAAAAATTCAAGAATTTCAAATATTACAAAGAAAATAATGTGAATGTAGGCTTGAAGTCACCCGGCGGGATTAGTGACCGGAAGGCATTCGTAAATATTTCACGGTGACGGCCGGCGCCGCATCGCGCTGCTACTCAACATTTTTTCCGCTTGCTTTATATATTGTATTACAGTCTACATTCATATTGGCTTATGTTTTACTAGCTTTTACCCGAGCCTCCGCTCGCTTTTCGGGATAAAAAGTAGCATGTGTGTAAATCCAGAGCTTAAACTACTACCATACCAAATTTCATTCTATAGTTTTTAGTGTATGTGTAATAGTATTAGTGTGAAAGAGTAATAAACATCCATCCGTCCACACAAAATTTCACATATATAAGTAGTATTAGGATGTCGCACGCGACAAATTTGCCTGTAAGAAAATCTGTCTATCACGCGGGTACTTGCGTTTTGTCGTGAGGAAAGTTGCCCTTATGGTATAGCCATTCAGCTCAGTACTTGAAAGTAAGATGCAAAAAGTTTTACGTGTCGACAATTCACTCCTGACACCAGCTTGATTGTACACAGTTCAATAGTCACCGTCACGTTGTACAAAGCCACAAGGGAAAAAAATAAGGAGGTATGCGGTAGTTAATCGCCCACACCGATTATGGTGACGGTGGCCGGTTTCATTGAAACCAGACCGGCTACGCAGGAGTTATTTTATAGTGTTCAAATGTGTGCGCAATACACAAGAGTACTCTCACTTCCTTACTCTTGTAACCCCGTGGGACGGACGACAGGAACGACTGGGTAGATATCAGGCGCAGGACCGCCTCTTTATATACTCATTCGACGTAAAGATCATCTTTCTTGTCTCACTATCAGGTGATCAGCATTGTCCTATCATGCATTGTCCTAACCAGACTTGAAAGCAACGAACAAAAGTCACGTGTGTGGTAGTTAGGATTAATAAAGCTTTACAAGTAAGTATGATTACCTAATGATAATTGAGATCAGAACCACAAAGGTACTTGACGTGTTCCTACTGAAGTCATTATGATATTTAAAACAATACAGCTTCTTGTTCGAAACAAAGACTTTTATAGCATAGGATTCTTTTTTTTCTACATAAGGGGTGGACAAACTTATAACGCTTTTGTAAAGAGTCATTATTGGCATCCCTCTAATTATTGGCCTCCAAATAATTATAGTATATATACTCTGTGTTGGCCTCTCTTTACTTATAGGTGCACAAATAAATAAGAAAAAGTATAATTAAGTATCTAGGAGCATAAAAAGATGAACAAAACATATAAGCAACCCGTATTTTATATGATAAGGAGGTAGCCAACAATTGGCTGTTCGGGGCCAACGATTGTCTGTTCGGGGCCAACGATTGGTTGTTTTACCCTACATGGTGATTTCAAATAACAGTATAAAAGTTTGATACTAAAATATAGATAACAACGTCGGTCGTCAATACTAATAAGCTAGATGACTCACATTTTTTTCTAGCATAAATGAATAGTACTCTTAAATATGAGTGACTTCTTAGAAGAAACAGTATATCAAAAGTCAATATATTCAAAGGTGCAGCGATTTTTCGCAGATTTTGCAAGTCTCGTGAAAACGCTCCATACTAAAGTCGTACCTAGCTGTGACGTCACGCCTAGGTTAAAGTGTATGAAGTATATGGATGCTGGAACATATTTGTAAATATCTCAGATATTTGTGCGTTTGAGTTCATACTTACCATAATAAATGTTTTTGTATATGATGCAAGTAAATTGTATATGATGTAGGTTTTGTTTACTAATTTAGCAAAAAATATTAACTTTTTTTTCTACTTTTTAGGTGTCCCTAATTACTAAACTACATATAAAATATTATATTTTTTTACATTTATCAAATTGTAATACCTCAATATTTCTGAATCAACTCAATATTTTACGTGTAGTCATCATCCCCATTATCGCATTACAGCTAACATAAACGGATTCACTTAACGAGCTTAGTTAAACAACTTTGTGCCAATAGGTACGCTAGCTGGGAACTGCCTCTGTTTATTACGAATTAAATGTTAGTTCCCTTTGTGTATTACTTGTGTATAATTTTCGTATAATACGTAATATCTAAATGTTCTTGCTAGGAAATAGTGTTATAATATTTTTTTTTTGTTCGGTTTGTTGTGAGATTTGTACGTCGTGCGTCATATAAAGGCAAACTTTGTATATCTTATCACAACTTCTCCCAAAGCGACTTATTGGCATATTATCTTAGCTAAGACGTCTGAAATCTTGCTCCGAATTCTTTTTTTACCAATCTTCTCCTTATATTTAAAATGGATGGCAATTCTAAAGTCTCACTTAAACTCGAGAACGGCTGGACCAATTTGGCTAATCTTGGCCTCGAAATAACTGTGGAAGTTCAGGGATGATTAAAGGGTGAGAAATATTGGAAAAATTGCGTGGAAAATACTAAAAACGACAGTGAGTAGTGTTGGAAAAAGTATAGGTGCAGGTGTAGACGTAGATGCTAGTTGTAGGCGTAGTTATTTATTTATCCAGCTCATTTTGAAGACAAAATATAATTATTATGTACTATCTGGGGACTAAAACTTCGTTTGCTTGGAACTATGAGTGGAAACGGATTACGGAACCCTACTTTTTTAACGAAACCCTTCGATAAAAGTAGTTACTCTTTATCTACCAGAGAAGTCCAGTTAAAAGCAGTCCGGCTGTTTCAAAGAGGATTAAAAAGACAGACAAAAATTACAAAATTGGAAATTTAAGTTGGAGTTTTAAGGAAAAGTGTAGGTACCGTTTATACTATCATCACATACATCGTATGCATTTAGTGTGAAGCCGTTAATTTGAAATTACAAACAGACATTTTAATTTTATTTATTTGTAAAGATAGGACTAAAAATATTTTAAACACAATATTTAACACTGATAGATCTTTAGTAGGGCTGTAAAGAACCTACGATCACTTAACCTACGTTTCCTCACTGATTAGTATCAATGAGTGAAAAAGACCATCCAAAATTGCCTTGCTTTTACTTGCCGAAAAGACTTCCATTTAAAAAAAAACACCACAATCTAAAAATTAAAAACACGCTCGATACGAAACAGGTAAGTTTTATTCATTTACAGTGTAGTGGGTACGAGACGTTCATGGAGTGCTGCCCCCGCCTCAATTAGACCAGCAGACGGTGAATTTCAACAGGACCACCCTCTCCTCGGCGTCGCCGCACCCCCGCCCTCGCCCTGCTTATAATTAGTTGCGAAACTTCAATTTCATCGTCGGCCTAAAGTTATTTACCTATTAGAACGCATTAATTACTTGAAATTAAATGTGATAGCTATAGCCATGCTTCAGTACAATAAATACCGGCCGGATAAATACCACAACCTCACAAAAAACCGACGCGAGATAACGCTTGCGTGTGTTTCGCGAGTAATCAGGCGATCCGTCTGCTCGTTTCGCCAGGAAACAAACAGACGGATCGCCTGATCTCTATTTAATTAAATCTCGATAAAGCAAATTTAGAAAATTATCTTGCCATAAATTCTGTCTTTTAAAGATATTTTTACAATCAATATTGTCTATAAGTATCACAACCAGTCATTACGACACAATTAAGTAATATATAGTGTAAATTAAATAAATAAGTATGCAGAAAGTTAATAAAACTATCAAATGTTGATTTTGGATATTCTTGGCGACAATGATTATGTAATTTACAAGAGGTTATATAACAAATATAATAAGTTATTAGTATATGTTTAAATGTTATCAATTTTTTTAAGCTTTAGATAAGAGATTCATGAAATAATGTTTCTTAAGTAATACATACTTTACTTAATTAAACCGTAAATATAAATGGGTGAATATTAATCTGTCTACGAGCAACCTAATTAGCAGCTTTCCTCAACGGGAATTACGCCACGAGCTTTGAAAACGAATGTTAAAAAGCCATGTTAATGAGCATGTATATTATAATGCCGCAGAAAAATTGCATCATTTACTGATATTAGTTACTTAATTTTGAAGAACAATTAAAGATTTGAATTTAAATATCAAGTTGACATAAGGCACTTTTCACTAAAACTCCTACAATTCGTTATAAACGTTTATTTGTGCTTACATTGGTAGATGCCTGTTTTTATATAAAACATCTTTATTGTTTTATATACATTATATAACATCTTAAATTGGGCTTAGATCCATTTGAAGGGCATTGGAAGTCTTTCAAGGACAAAATTGCATTTTATAATAACAACTATAATAATTATTGTGTGTTTAATAAAGAATTTTGAATTTTCTTTTTTTTAACAGAAATTGTTACCTAGATTTAAATTGAAATAAATCAAAATTCAAAATTATTTATTAAACACACACATAATTTGAAAATAATTTGTTAATTTTGATTACTTTTGGTTGCAGTAAACCATGTCATGGACGCGGGCCAGCATCGCCATGACTTTATGGACTCTGCTCATCATCCACACCCTCGCCAGGGCAGAAACAGGTAAGAAATTGTTGAAAAAGTATCGAGTAATTAAATTAATCACAACGCCAATTTACGCTATGTTTTGTACAAAGCAAACCTGTGCTAACTGTGGCTATATTTTATTGATTGTATATTTTTATACTAGCTGGAAACCGCAACTTCGTTTGTATAGAACCATTAATGGACCCCTATTTTTGTAGGCACCCTAAGATAAAAGTAGCCTAAGGTACTCCTTATCAGATATCACATCAGCCCGTGAAAGTCCGGTCAGGTCGTTTCAGAAATTAGCCTGAGAAAACAGACAGACAGGCAGACACTAAAAAATATTTTTCGTGTTGGTACCATAAGTATATATCTTCATATGTATTTGCGAAGCTGTTATTTTTTACAGACATTTGTTAACAGTCATTTCAATTTTATTTATTTGTATTGATAGTTATCTCAACGAAATAGACTTATTTATATTACTTATCAACGATCATCATCATTATTATCAAAAACTTTATGAGTTCAATATACGAAAATATATTTGAATATCTCCGACTTATCGCAGATATTCAAATGTGTTTTCGCTTACTAAACCAAAAACTTGCTTAATGCGTCGACCAAACATTTTTGCAGGTAGCTAAAAAGAGTTTCCGCTCATAAATATTATTATTTATTAGCGGAATTATTTTTTCTATCCAAATAGAATTCAGATCTGATTTTCTATCCAAATAGAATAGAATCCAGTTTATATTCCATACAGACTACTATTAAAAATAAGGTATTATAATAATATCCTACATTATTCAAGAAAATTACTGGTTTAATATTTAATAAGGTACGGATTTTAAATAAATGATTTGAATGAATGAATTCAGATTAATAGGTTTTGCTGTTTTTGTAAAGTATACGAAACGCGAGGATTATTACGCAATTAAATTATGTAATATTATATGAAATCATAAAAAGGTCAGTCGGGAGCTCGGGAACATTCAAATATGTGTTTGAACATACTACATACTCGTATATTATTAAAAGCAACAAAGAAATACAACTCACACGCTAAAATTACTTTCGCAATAACACGAGTTTAAATGCAAATGTGATCATGATTTATGTAAAGCCCGAAGCTTGGGCTTAAATCTCGTAGCGCGTAAACAGCCGTAGCATTACGTAGTACTTCGTAGAGCGTAGCGATGTCTACACAATGTAAAACTACATTGTGTAACAGTCTGCCATGTAACGAACTATCGTGTATGTCTACATTATAAATGTCTCTTGTCTGCTTATCTTGATGAACGATAATATGAAACTTACATACACGTATGTTGTACAAAATAATATTTTACTCTGAAAATATATAAGGTTTGGTAAAATCAATCACAGATATTTTGGCCATATGGTCTACTGCTTAGTCAAGACGTTTAAGCAGAAAAATTTTAAAATATGTCGAATGAGAAAATAGTACATCAAATTACATTACGTCCGTTGCGACGCTACGAAGGTTCACACAGTTGAATTGATATGTATTTAGGCAAATACTTTGCTTTCACTTTAAAGTCAACTGTTTCTGTGAGGTTAATGACCTTAGCGCCATAGAGAGTGCAATAAAATTTTGTATAGCACCTATATTTTATTCGAAATTTTGAAATTATATTTGTCTAAATGTCTTATGTCTGCAATAGATTATATGCCCAAAATATCCGAAATTGATTTTACCAAACCTTTTATAATCTTCGAAAACTTATACATATCGTTACGTTGTTGTAGCCATATTACACTATTTTAAAATTTAATAAATTATATTTTTACAAGATACTGTATTTTTATTAATATGTTAATGATGTTCATATATTAACAATTGATTGCAATCGATGTATTATTTCTTTTTGTGAAATTCTTCAAATTTTACTTATCAGAAACTGAGCCAACAACAACTCAGCTGACGACCACCAAGGCGGCTTCGACAACATCAGCGGTGTGGACAACGACGTGGGAGCTGGCGTTGAGCGAGGGCCAGGCCATACAGAAGGCGCTACAGTTCCTGCTGGCCCAGCGCCGGTCGGACTGGGGCTGGGGCAACGACACGCACCATGTCATGCTCACGCTGCAGGTTAGTGGGGAGCAAACAACTGACAACAACTTCGCAGTGTGTCGGCGACGCGGTAGCTGGCGCTGAGCGAGAGCCAGGCCATACTGAAAGCGCTGCAGTTCCTGCTGGCCCAGCGCCAGCTGGACTGGGGCTGGAGCTTCGACGCGCACCTCGCTTTGATCACGCTCCAAGTTAAGTAAATGAGCAGTGTCTAATGGCAAGTGACCAATGCTCACAGAACGCACCTCACAAGTAGGTATTGTAGCGTTATATATCTTCTGAATATAATATACACACTACATTATATTGTGATAAATAAAATATTTTTAGATTCCATAAGGTAAGATTCCAAGTTTTTAATTACCGATCAAATCCTTTACTGTGACGAAAACTAATTTTAAATACGCGATGCATAATGATATTTATTATTAGGTATAATAAACATAATTATTATGTATTCCATTTAAAACAAAAGAAACCACGTTTGAATAATTAGTTTAAATGATAATAATTACGACGAATAAATAAAACATTTTACAGCTTGTAAGGGCGAGGCCACAACACTGCGTTGCGACGACGCATCTTCTTACAATCGTCGTTTTTGGCGATGCGACGTCGCAACGAGCAACGCAGTGTTGACAAATAATATATATTTACAAACGTAAAGAAGAAGGTTATGTGGCTAGGCAAGTGGGTGGCGGGACGTGGAGTTATTCAAGCCAGGACTTACATTCACTGGGCTGCTGCTGGTCGTTTCGTGCTTTGACATAATTCACGCTATAATTTCTTACTATTTATGATAGATTTGTCTGACTCCACGTTTGAAATTATTTCGGTGTCACCCTTAGGCTTATGTCAACATGGCTGACATTCACCGGTGCTCGAGCTGCCATTTGTAGAGACTGTCGCCCCTGTGGTGTTGTGGCCTCCTATGTAATAGACGGTGATTTTAGTTTAGTTTATGGATGAATGTATTAATGATTGTTTTTCAGCTGGCGAACAACACAGGCAAGGAGATAGAGCAACAGAGCCTGGAGATGCAGCTGTCGGCCAAGCAGATGGAGATCGAGATACTACTCATGATGTCTAAGTACGTTGCAATAGCGCCCAGCACACGTAAATTTCGGTCAGCGGATCGGACTGCGTTCCAAACTGTCGTGCTAATCACAACTAACAATGCGGCACGATTTGGACTGTCGGCGTCTTACATAATACGTCAAAATACGTCATAGCGCGCAGTTCAAACTACTGTATATTTTTTACTCTGTGGTTTAAACTGCGGAAAATGCGCTGTCATCGACATGCCAGATCGGACTGTCGGTTCCGCACATTTACAAGTTCGGTTCAGAGCGCGGGTTGGAAAAGCACGTGTTATTAATTTCCCGCGATCTGAATTGTACGTGTGACGGGAGCTTTTATTTCTAGGTAACAAGTTACAAAATGCAATCTGAATAATCCTTAGATTATTATCTAACTTTACCTTTTAGATCATTAGGTTTGAAAACTAACCTAACCCAACTATAAAAACTTGTTTACCTATATTATAATATACCTACAGTTTATACATACTTGTGAATTATAAGTAACCGTGGAGACAAGTAGTGAATAAAATTATGTGTTAATTTTAAGGCATTCACTCATTTTCAGTATTCGCCTGTAAAATAACATTATTTATAGAGACAAGAATTTCTTTAGTAAGGTAGGAGAACTATGTGCTGCCAGCGAGTATTTGTCACTGCTCGCCACAGAACACTTATACCTAGCGGCTGCTCGTCGAGAAGAAGTTAACTAAAACTTTTAGGTACATTTTGTATGACATCGAAAAAACGCCCCTAGTGGCAAACAATGGTAACTAGTTCGATGCCATATAAATTGTAGTTAACTTCTTCACGGGGATAGTGTCAAAAACTCGCACTTAGCACACCGAAAATTCAATCATTATTATGTAAATAAACGGCATCAGTACGATACATAACATTCCATAGCAATGATCTCCTATTGTGTACTTCTATCAATTTCATAATAATATCACACAACTTTTTTATACACTTTTCCACTTTATTTAAATTTCCACAAATAAAGTGGAAAAGTGTGTAAAAAAGTTTTTGTGATATTATTATGAACATAAATATCCACCAAGGACCAACAGTACACTTAATCAGTTCTATCAATTTGGCGCTATCTCCCTATCTCCCTAACGCAGGCACCACGAGTCGCCTCCGCCGCTGGCACGGCTCGCCGCCTACACGCTAGCCCTGGGCGCGCTGTGCAAGGACCCGCGCTCTTTCCACGGCAAGGACCTGGTGTCGGCCCTGTTGCATAGAGAACAGCCGCACGACGGCGAGTTCGCGTACGCCACGCTCGCCGCCTGCTCGTCCGCCGCGCACGTGCGACGACGACACATACGACGACTGTTGGACATCGCCAACGCCGCCGCTGATCATAGTCTAGGTAAGTGGGCGAGACCAAGAAAAGTTGTGGACAAGCTGAGACTGACAACGGCGACTTTACAGAAAAAGGTTCCAATATTTTTGCTATATTAGAAAAAAAACCTATATCATTAGTTGCCTTACATCATATATAAAAACATTTATTATTGTAAATATAACTTAAACATTATTCATCTAGCCCAGGGATTTTCAAAGTAGGTGCCGCAGAACCTAGGTGTTTAAAATTATTACCTAATAATAAATAATATTTTATTTGCAAAGATATAGTACAATAAGATGGTACAACGACACTCATATTTTGTCGGATTTACCTCGACGTGCAAATGTGAAATTCAATTTAATTTTTTTTTTTTTGGAACGAAGTTCCTTATGGCGCGTTGCGAATTGTATGGAGGCTAGACCGATTATAGGCACGACACTTTTTGCCACTCGAAATCACAATGTAATAACGACTATTAAGAATGATACAAAAAACGGCCTTATCACCTTGACAATAATGTAGAAAATTCTATTTTGCTTATTAAAAATTAACATAGCTCACAATAAATAGGCTTTAAAAAAAATTCTGTTTGTACGATAAATTGAAAAAAAAAACGATAATTTTACGGCCCTGAACACATAATCCTGTCGGCCAACAATGCCAACACTGGTTATTACTCAGACTTAGTACGGAGCCGGACTTCGCGGCGGCAACACTGCGAGCAGCAAGCAGCCCGCCCCCTCACCCCTGACCCTACCTTTGGCGCGGCCAACTATTTCCGCGCGCACTATATAATATACTTAGTTCAACGTGGTTCAACTATTTGTTTTGTATAATATAATATATTATATCTATACAGATAAACAAAATTGAAGTGTCTGTTTGTAATTTCAAATTAACAGCTTTTATTTTCACTTAATGCATTCAAAAGTATGATCGGTACTTACAATAAAATATAAATTGTTAACATTTTTCTGTCCGTCTGTCAGTCTGTGTGTTTGTTCCGGCTAATCTCTGTATAAATATATATATATATATATATATATATATATATATATATATATATATAACTTCGTTCCATCCGGGTGTCCCTTGACACCTCTTAATTTTTTTTATTTATATATAGCATCGGCTTATAACCTTATTGCTTATTGCCAGTGTCAAGTTAAAAAGGCGGGAAATAGAACTTTCGTTTCAATTTTCAACACCGTATTTCTATATCGTCAAGTCTAAAATCTAGCCAAAGTCCAAATATATAGTCAGTACAGTCCATGAGTCATGTCAGTCGATTCAGTAAACTGGTAGAAGCTTTACTTTGATGTTAGTGTTAGTTTATTGTATATTATGTACTCGTATGTTAGTCTATAAGGTATTTATAATATGGGCCTATGTAGCCTGAAATAAAAGGTATTTAATGTTATTTTATTTTATTTAATTTTTACTGAAAGTTCCTAGGGAGTTTTGGCGGGACACAAAATATCACGTATTTAGAAGTTGTACCACTCGCCCACACTTGTGCACCAATATTACACATTAAGAACCGAAATAGCACAATTTTATGAAGAAATACGAATTTCACAACGTCACCCATTGAACTCCCCGGCAAAAATCCAATTCAATTTAATATAGCTAATAATTCTTTCCTTCTTTTAAAATTAATTCAGATTAAGGACAAAGTAAGGGCAAATTATTGTAATGGGTAAATTATAATGATCACATGCTATGAACGATTAATTCATTAAATAAAATAAATAAAAAATATTAAACAAAATGTCAGTATCCGTCAAAAGTATGATAACTATGTCAATATTGAATATTAATAAATGTCAAAATTTAAATGTCATATTAAGTTTTTATTAAGTTGATAAATTCATCAACAGTAGGTACCTATGATACATTTTGTTTATTAACAACTTAAATATTCTATTTTTAAATTGATTAAATGTCAATTTTTTTAGGATATTTGACAGTTTATTATATATGAGAATAACCATACAATCGTGGAGAATAGAGGTTAGGAGTACCATCTCCATACATTAAAAGTGTCCGTAAAATAGCGTTAAATAGGGGGCGCTACAGACACAAGTGTGTAAAGCGGCAAAATTTAAACGGATAATTAAATCTTGGGATCTTCTTCGGTTTTATATATAAAAATATTTTCGACTATACGAGTAATTAGAATATTCATGATTTACTGAATTAACTACTAAAAACTAGTCATAGTCATCAAAATTTCTAACTTCATAGCACACACCCGTGCCACTCTAGCGCCATTATGGCCAGTTTTGGAACTATTATTTAATTACTTTTTTCGGAGACTTTTTAGCTTTTCTGCCTTAGAAAGATGGTCCTCGTTACCTCTATTCTCCATGCATACAACATGCATTTATTTTATGCATTTTTTTAAAATATTGTAAGCTTTTGTTCAGGAATATATAATTGGTCTCCTTTTCTACCTCTATATTTATAATGCTTATTTTTAGGAAACAGATCTGCTTGCATGCTTGTAAACAAGAATTGCCGTTTCATAAATGTATAAACAAGGCAGTGGCAGTACATTTAAATTTTTAAACAGCGGTTTGCAATTGTCTCAATACCCTGCACCACATACCGATCTTATACATTTTTCTGTGCTTTAATTAATATCATTAAAAAATGTATTGAATCCGTTACAAATTGTAGAGATGTCAGTAATTTTATTATTATTTAAATTTATTTCAGGAATTCCTTTATTCATAGTTTTATTCTGATTATTTGATTTTTCTATTAGACGAGTGTTGATTGTTTTTTGCGCGGCTAGAATACAATTTTTAAGATTTTTTGAATAGTATTTAATTTTTTTTTTTTCAAGTTTCTATTAGATGAATCAAGTCTGTACTTTAAGTATAGTCGACGTTTATTGATACAGCATCTTTTTATGCCCTTAGTAAGCCAAGAGTTTTTGATTGGCTTGTTAACTTTTTTCATAGTTTTCATCGCTTATGATTGGGTTTCCCAATAATAAGTCGTAAAATAGCCTTATAAGCTCATGAAATTTGTTATAGGCGTTTTCGGTATTTATTGTTAGCTGTTAAATAATATCACATTTACCTACTTCTTTTACGTTACGTTCTTGTATAAATTTTCTTCAGAGTTAATCATTTGATATGGCTTATGGGGTTCCATAAAATAAAAGGTATTTGGTGGGTGTTTCGTTATGTTTAAGTAAAGTAAAGTAAAGTTTAAAGTTAAGGAACCCCTGATCTAGCCTATTCACAAACTTAAAAACAATATTATGATTTCTATGCTGACAAAATTTTTATTAATTAGGATTAAAAATTTTGTCGACCCTTTCTATGCAGACACAATATCGATGGTGATTCTGGCGCTGCGGTGCGTGGTGCAGGACCACCGGCACCGCAGCCTGCTGCACTTCGTGCGGCGCCCCATGGCCGGCTTGGCGCGCCAGCAGCACCCCGACGGCAGCTTCGGCCTGCTCACCACCACGGCACTCGCTATTCAGGTAGCTATAGCAATGAAAAGAATGCGAGGGTCCATGGGCGACGGTAGTCGCTTTCCATCAGGCGATCCGTCTGCTCGTTTAACCCCTATGTCATAAAACAGCATTTGGAAAATATCCGAACCTAAAGGCTTTTATTTATATCACTCCAAATTCACCAATATCATAAACCTTAAGTACCGAGTAGCTAACGTATTATAAAGCACTAATCATAATGTGTAAGCAATAAAATAAATCCGCCGGTATTCGTAAGACTTCAGAACTCTGAACGGTAAATTTACCCGCATAACTTCCTTTGCGTGAATAAATCACGAAATGTGGCCGCTCTAAAGGATTAAATTTTATCAAGTTAGTTTCGACGATTAGCAATAGGTATTAGGGCTAGTTAGTTGTGGCCTGTGGGTTAGCAGTTATGTACTTTTCCAATAAATTATTTCAAACAAATTAATGTCATAAAAGTAGCCGAGAAGTTTAAGCCATTTAAATATAGTGTGTGTTGTCTCGAGGCTAAGAGATTTAAACAGCAGATAATAGCTTTAATTTTATCAACAAAAACCCCCCTATTAGGGGTCGCAAGTCGCAACCCTCACTGGTTGCGACCTCAAAGGGGGAGTAACTTTTGTATGCAGTTTGAGTATTCTTATACTTTCAACAGCTGATTGTCTGTAGAACGAATACGCTTTTGGTATTGTGTTTTACAACAAATTGTATTCAATATCGTCTGCTGTTAAAATCTCTTAGGGTCAATAATTCACACCGAAACGAAACGATACGTGACATAGCGCTGCATTTTTAAGATAGCTAGCCAAAATTGAACATTATTAATTACACGAGAAGATACACGTTTCATTATACGCAGTGGTGGATTTACACTAGGGGCAGTCAGGGCTAGTGCCCAGGGCGGCAAATTTTGTGGGGCGGCAAAATTTGGAAAGTAAAAAAAATATTTTTAGAATATTTTTTTTACAATTATCAAAATTGCACATTATAATAATTAATTAATTCTATTAATTAATCATTTTTTATTTCTTGTTTGAAACGAGTTAAAAAAACTACTTTCGTTTTACAGTGACTGCAAATAGTCTCAAATGTTTGGCTATTCTATGCATAGAATATGTATGTGTACGTCTACTTTAACGTTTAGATTGTGAAGATTTAATCGACCAATTTACAAGTCAGGTGTGTTTGTCTGACAAACAAATGTAATACAATCATAAGTCATCGTTAGTGCAAAATTCATGATTCTTACAAAGATAGGTATATGATTGGCTTCGCTGGGCGCTCGATCAATGATTTGTCTATGGATTCTTGGAACAAAAACAAAAATTTTTTTATATTATTGAAGTATATAATTATATTATAAAATTTATGCAATGAGCAAGCAATTAGTTATTCTATTTAAAAAAATAAGATATAAAAACTAATTTTAAGTAAAATTTCTGTGATAGGGCGGCATTTTCTTCAGTGTCCAGGGCGGCACTAATTTTAAATCCGGCCCTGATTGTAAGAGTTCGAATGTCAGTGCACCGTTTTATGAAGTGCGTAAAGAACAATTTTGAATAGATATCTTAAAAATGCAGTGCCGCGTAGAGTTGTGTATCGTCGCGGTGTGAACTGACACTTAGCCTCGAAACGACATAGTACAATGTACTAAAGGTTATACTTTAATCTTAAAGCGACTGAGACAGGTATTTACGACGTATCATGACATAATCGACTTGTGATGCACACTAATGTCGAAGCGATCAGTGATCACACATTTTCTTTCTCGTTATTATCATCCAGGCACTGGAAGACTCTGACAACGGTCCGGGCGCGCACCAGCACTGGAGTCTGCCAGCGGCACGCAAGTGGCTGCTGGAGCAACAACAACCTGATGGTGGCTGGGGCAGCGTGGCCGACACCGCCGCCGCAGTGGCCGCGCTCACGCCCGCCTCGCTCGCCGCCGTGCGACCGCCACACTGCAGCGACAAGCTGCTCGACACACGGCACGAGCCGCTGGGTATTAGCATTTGCCTATCTCACTCGGACGCCGCCCTAGCACGCAAGACGACGTAATATCGCTCTTGCAAACTCTTCACTGTGCTTTGCCGCAAGAGAGCTATATCGTATTGCGTCGCTCAATACCTTTTTTTTTTTGGGCGGTTGGCGTCCAAATTAATGCCCGGGGCCTTTCTAACTTTACAGAGTACGTAACTATGTGAGAAAATGTAGCTCGGTAGGTATAGGTACAGGCAACATTGTATTGAGTATTCTTTTTTGCTCGGTATTTTTTAATTGCACGGTAAATACCTACCTATGTGACATTTAATTTGATAGCATTATATTTCTTATAGTACAAATAAATTATGAGAACACTCTTACTGCTGATGAATTGGATTCCCTGATAGTACTGTTTTTTTGTTTACAAAAAGATTACCTAAAGTCAGTCTGAACAGAGTATTCTTGCTATTTTATATAATATAAAGCTATTTGACTGACTTTCAGATAACAACGGCGGAGATGGCAATATTAAACTGGCGTACCAGTCCGGCCACGCCAGCAACGACTCTGAAGCCAGGAACGTGTCCTTCACGTATACACTGTGGCTCGGGACTAACGTCACCGAAAACTACACCCTGTATATGATGGCGCCAAGGTATTTCGATATAATATTATTTTTCTTTTTTTATTATGCTTATTGCTCACTATATCGTTGGCAACATGACTTCCTTTGAGAATACTCATATTGTTTCCTCCATGGTCTTGCGGTAAGATCTTTCTCGCAGCATGATTCAACCGACCACGTCTTCAGGTTGCCCTACAATGTTAATTTGTATGGGTGTAGTCCATTTAATATTTATTCTATTATTTTTAGTATATTTTGTTGTTATGGCGGCAAGAGATATTAATCATCTGTGAAAATTTGAACTGTTTAGCTATCACGGCTTATGATATATAGCGTGGTGGCAGACACTAGACAGACGGACGCGAAGTCTTAGTAATAGGATCCCGTTTTTACCCTTTGGGCACGGAACCCTAAAAATTCTTAAAATCTGTACCTACCTCTCATTTGGTTTTGGATTAAGACTCCCAAGCAAACAGAAGAATAATAAACAGACATTAAGCCCGCCTTTGTACAATTGTTGCATAAAGTGTTGTAAATAAATAAATGAGCATGAACCTTTTGCCTAAAAGCATTTACTTATCCCTAAAAGCATTTACGTTTATTTTGAACCACACTTTTTTTTCAGGAACATATCATTCTACCACGTGATGCAGATGGCCGCGGAGCAGGAGGCGAAGTTCAAGTTCGAGGCGAGCGAGTGGCCCAACGGCCATTACGTCCACACCCTGGCCGGCCACAGGGAGGAGCCCATGGGGTACCACTACTGGCTGCTTTACCGCCTGCCCGAGGTGCCGGACCCGGCCAGCCCGCCTGGTAACCAGCTCGTCGCGCCCGTTGGTATGTACAATATCTACTAAGCTCCTGCTCGACATGCCTCAAAATATTTAAACACAAAGTGACCGCAACAACTGCAGACGTGGTTGACGTACGATGGCTACTCATTTACACGTAGGTATTTGTGCGTGCGCACGATTCAACGCCGCTGTTAAGCGATTTTCATCTTATACCGGTCGAGCGGCAACTTGTTCGATAGTAGGTACCTTCACTTATTTATTTTCTTATCTACATTTTCTATATCTCTACTTAATAATATATCTAATAAAAAGTGGTAAGGTTTGAATTTTTTAGAATTTTCAAACAAAGCCAAAATTATATATAAGCATACCAGTCTGCCAATGGGACTGACATAATAGAGTCGAAATTATTAATATATTGTTGCACGACGAAAGAAAAAACGTATTATGTAGCTTGAAAATGCGCAGTTTCCCAGGGGTAAGATCTAGCTAGATAAATTTTTCTCACCCAAAATTCCCTGCATACTTAATTTCATGGTAAATCTTGGAGGCGTTTTCGAGATTACGATTATATATATACAGGATGTTTTTTCAGACAGTGTCTAAACTTTCAAGACTGAATATACTCTTGAATATAAGCAACTTTTACTATGGGATCAACTTTCAAGTAGGAAAGTTGATCCCATAGTAAAAGTTGCTTATATTCAAGAGTATAATAACTCCTTAAAGTTTTAACACTGCCTGAAAAAACACCTAGTATATACAAGATTGTCTCGTCTAAATATAAATTTTAATTTATCCAAAGACACTATGAAACTGTCAAATGAAATGAAATAATAGGTGAACTTATCCATTTTTTATTTGTGAGGTTGTAGGGGATAATCTCTGGAGCTACCGAACCGATTTTAAAAATTATTTTACTAATAGAAAGTCATATAATTTCTGAGTGTCATAGGCATTGTTAGCCAGAAACTGAAAAGACTATTCCGTGGTATTCAGATTTGCAAAATGGAGTAAAAATGGCCGAACGAAAACGTTTCTTACGAACGCTGCCTTAAGACTTTTTCCTTTTACTGCATATAATTAAGACGAATTAAAGACGGTAAGACCGTGTAACCTCGGCGGGCGGCACTTTGCTCAGTAGACTTTGAGGAAATTGAAACAAATTGATTACACTATTTATTAAAGCACACTATCGACTTTTTTATAATCTAGCCAAATTGGCATGTAAATACTAAATACGTCATAAATACACATGCAGTGAAAATATAACCCTCCTTTTGGCAGTCAGGAAATAAATCATAGCAAACATAGCATTACGTCTAACAGAACCACGCTCATAATTTATCGCAAGTAGGTAAAATTGTTTAACGCTCAACTAAGTGGGCACAGGACCTTTAGTCAAGATGCATTCGATAATTTCACTTAGCGATGACTTATGTCAAATCCCATACATTTTTTCTTTCGAAGTTCGCCGTCGAAATTATCGAATGCATCTTGACTAGAGGCCCAGGGCAGCCAGTTAATCTATAATTTTAGACGACATACTTTCAAGTAGGAAAGTTGATCCCATAGTAAAAGTTGCTTATATTCAAGAGTATAATAACTCCTTAAAGTTTTAACACTGCCTGAAAAAACACCTAGTATATACAAGATTGTCTCGTCTAAATATAAATTTTAATTTATCCAAAGACACTATGAAACTGTCAAATGAAATGAAATAATAGGTGAACTTATCCATTTTTTATTTGTGAGGTTGTAGGGGATAATCTCTGGAGCTACCGAACCGATTTTAAAAATTATTTTACTAATAGAAAGTCATATAATTTCTGAGTGTCATAGGCATTGTTAGCCAGAAACTGAAAAGACTATTCCGTGGTATTCAGATTTGCAAAATGGAGTAAAAATGGCCGAACGAAAACGTTTCTTACGAACGCTGCCTTAAGACTTTTTCCTTTTACTGCATATAATTAAGACGAATTAAAGACGGTAAGACCGTGTAACCTCGGCGGGCGGCACTTTGCTCAGTAGACTTTGAGGAAATTGAAACAAATTGATTACACTATTTATTAAAGCACACTATCGACTTTTTTATAATCTAGCCAAATTGGCATGTAAATACTAAATACGTCATAAATACACATGCAGTGAAAATATAACCCTCCTTTTGGCAGTCAGGAAATAAATCATAGCAAACATAGCATTACGTCTAACAGAACCACGCTCATAATTTATCGCAAGTAGGTAAAATTGTTTAACGCTCAACTAAGTGGGCACAGGACCTTTAGTCAAGATGCATTCGATAATTTCACTTAGCGATGACTTATGTCAAATCCCATACATTTTTTCTTTCGAAGTTCGCCGTCGAAATTATCGAATGCATCTTGACTAGAGGCCCAGGGCAGCCAGTTAATCTATAATTTTAGACGACATACTTAATCGTTGTAGGCGAATGCTTTCGCTGACATAAGTCGGAATTACGTAATAGTAAGCGATTGCCAGCGCCCATCGCCACACACAATACCGACACAATTATACAGTAGTAACAATCGTTTTGGATTATGCCCCTGCAACCTCCACTGTCGGCAAAAAGCCTTCGCCGATTTATTTACACTAGTTTTTGTGCGTGTGGCATCACATAAAACTGACGTGATTCAGACCTACATGTCGAAACTTGGCTCCCAACGGAAAATCAGACTTTATGGCTATTAGTTAATTAAACAAGGCTTGAAATCATAATAATATTTTGCAGGAGTAGACGACTTGCTAGTAGAAGACGGTGAACACTATCTCTTCTGGTACAAGAAGCTCTAAACGAAACGAAAACGTCGTCCTACATCATGATTTCCGCAACGGTTCAAATTAGACTGGGACTACCTTATCCGGAATCTCTCCGACCGAAAAAAACAGCGCTGAAACTAGAACTTTATGGTAATACTATAGAGCTGAAATTTGAATTTTGAACACTCGAGCGTCGAGTTTTTAAATTGCTGTCGTGTATTGGCGTGGGTTTGATTTTCAACTCTATTGTATTAGCGCAGAGTTCTATTTTCAGCGCTATTTTTTTTTGGTTGGAGAGATTCCGGATAATGTAGTCCGAGCCTTAAGGCTAAGAATTCACGGAGCGATTTTTAGTCGCGCCCGCCGGTTGCGCGACACCCGCAAACAATCGCGCACGCCGCGGGCGTAAAGCACTTTTTTTACATAATATATATTTGCATTCTACAGAAGCTGCGGGCCCTCGCAATCGCGGCGGGCGGGACTAAAAATCGCTCCGTGAGTTCTTAGTCGTACACATTAGACGAATAACCTTTTGAAAGAAAAAAATTATCATTTTCCATGTTGATTTTTAATAAATCCCATTTCTCTCCTGTACTCTTTCGTAAATGTAATATTTATTATGAAATTAAATAAGTTTTAAGATAATTTTAAGGCTGAACTGTGCACATTACTTCTTTTAAAGTTTTTATTGTAAACAATGCACGCTGATTAAGCAGGTATCAATTTATTTTTAAGTAACGCTTATGTGAATCGTCAACATATTATAAGCACACCATAAATAATTTACAGTAGACCATCTTCATACTAGACCGCCCGAATCAGCACACACGCACACACAAGCGTTATTTACACGGCCGCTAACGAAACCTCAAATAGCAGATGCATGTAGTCTCACGCCGCGCGCCGAGACTTGGCACTGCATTGAATGACTGAGTTTTAGTTTTGTTGTGCCGCGACGCTTTGGTACTGTCAACGCCTTCTTTAATTACAAAGAAAGTGGTACATTAGGTATCACCTACCTACGCTACGAATAAATAAATAAAAAATAATAATGGCCGCACGACGAGTATACTGCAGTGTTTACGGGTGCCTAAATTCAGCGTTGACAAAACCAACATTGTCATATTTTCAACTTCCTGCCGATATTGAAAGGTAAAACAAGTACATATTATATTACTTTTTATTGGTCATTATCGCGTTTCTTTTCTAAAGTGCAATTTTAAATAAAATTAATGTCTCTGTTTCATTTTTGTAGACGTATCAGCCCTAACGCTCCGCTCGGCCACGCTCAATCGTAGGTAACAGTTTCAAGGACACGGCTAAGTAGCTGAACTTAGCCGTGTCCTTGAAATTGTACATTATAAATATTGTGTTAAATACTGTACATTATTTATATTGTGTTAAAAGCTAACGTTTAAGTTTATAGCATTGTTTAAATCTATAATAATATTGTTTACTACCTAACCTACCTACCAGTGGCGTGGGGTTCCTATTACTCCATTCCTATCGGCTTCACTTGACACTTACCTTTTGAAGATACTCATCCAAATCCCTACCTAATATACAGGGTAGGGCTTCGCAATGAAGGAGAACCAGCCTTTGCCACTGCTACCTAACTAACATTTTCCCCCTTTATTCTTAATTTTTTTGTTTTGCCAAGTTCTTCGTAACGACTTCATTTTAGTACTTAAAATGTTTTATTATAAACATCTATTTACGTAATCTTATACATAACATTTTTATACTAAAATCTTATGTAGTTCTTGTCTTATTTACTTATATAAGACAAGAATATATATATATATATATATACCTACTTAGTGGTTTTTAATCCGTTTGAAGAGAAACTGGGAATGTTTTGTATGAAAAATTGAATATTATATTATTTACACAAGCATTTTGTGTCACAGCTGAAAAGTTAGAAAATCTTATTCTGGCGGAGGCGACGGGGCGCCGCCGCACGCGCCATGCGCCGTTGTACGCTCCAATCACGTGCAACGTCATTGGGGTCAGCAGGGGTCAATAGACAATTATTAGTTATTTTAATATTTTTTAAATGTATAAATTAATAAATAATGTTTTAAATTAACAATCGATGTTGTAAAACAAATTTTCACCAAGTTATAAAAAATAAACTAAGTAGGTATGCCATAGTACCTACTCTATTCATGTACCTTATACATATACCCAGTTTATATCGAAACGGAATAAAAAATCACCCAGCATAGGTATATACAGTGTGTCGTCTCGAGGTTAAGAGATTTTTACAATAGATAGGCTTACTTTTATCGATAAAACAACGACCCCCAAAAGGGGCCCCCCTCGGGTCCTCGAGACGACACACACTGTAAGTAATATAACGTCTCCGAAAATCAATTACGGATACTTCGGGCACATGGTTCACTGCTGATGTAAAGTAAAAATATTTGTCGTACTCAAAGTAAAAAATCATCTCATGTATAATGTGAATCTCCGCTAAACGCAAACTCGCCCATATAAAGAAATAATATTTTTTTCGAGTAGGACAATAAATTTATGTTTCTGCCTAATCGTCTTCACATAAGCAGTAAATCAATGTGCCTTTTATATCCGTAATCGATTTTTCTAGTACCTTATATATTAATCCTAATCAAAAAAAAACTTTAATATTTTGTTTGAAAGTACAAAAAGTACCTACTCTTTAGGAGCAAATATCAACATTCATATCACAAAAAATCTATAAGTTGGTAAGGATTTTAAAAATATTTACTACTTTAGTATTTTCTCTTGCTTTCAAAACCAATTTCAATCCTTCCTTTATTTTCCTACTAAAATATATTCTGGTATTTATCTTAAACATGATTATGATTTTTCTTATAATTGATATAATATTGTTAGCTACGCGCTACGTTACGTTAAAATTGAATGCGAGTAAGATTCTAGGATTAGAATTTAGATATAAATTACATGAATGTAGTTTTTCTAGTTTATAATATTAATGTTAAGGTACTGTTTTTCTTAATTTTAATGCAAAATAAATGTAGACTTAAATTACAAAAATTCTCAATGCGTGTAAAAATGACTACCTATATGCTCATGACGAAAAACAGTTAAGTCCCAAATTTAGGTTTTTTCTTTTTAAATATCTAATATTAAGATGTAATACAGATACCTACTAATGTTTTGTTGGAGAGACAAGTAAGTAGTAATTTTACTAGAATGGATTTGTTCTAAGCAATACCTAAGTATATCCCAAGCAATATTTTCACTAATTATAAAAAAACAGCATTGGAAGAATTTCGTATTTTTAAGAGGACGCATGAGTGAGAGATTTTGGTTGCGGGGATATCTATTTTTCTCATCAATTACCAAAGCTAATATAATAACATTTAATATAGGGATGGATTCATTACCTCCTTATACCTATAGACCTTTACTTAGCTGCAGCATAACACAATAGGGATGTTGCCTAGTGTGGAATATCACATTTTTATAAATTAAGTTTTACAATTGTGGAATAGAGAAACATAAATGTGAAAGAAATAGGTATTTAGGTTGACGCAATTAAAAAATTTAAGCAAATAAAAATTATTGCCCATCTCTTTCTCGCAAAACTTTTTGTTACGTCACAAGCTGCTACCGCCATACTTTATTTAATGACAAATGTATTGACAATTAATATGCCTATTGAGCAACGTTTATATCACAAAATGATGAATCATAAATATCTATATGAACTATAAAACAGATTATCATTTTACCGACCGTCAGAAGCGATTTTAGTTTTCAAAAGGTATTGGGCGTTTTTACTCGCTTCTTAAAATGTCGCAACCACAAGAAAAAATACTAGTATTTTCATTCACATTTCATTTTCCGTTATTATTTTAATTCAAGTTCATGTAGAAGTGAAGATAATCAAATTAAAATTGTAAATTAATTATTTTTCATACTTTACAGTATATACCACGCCTCCTGCAGATATGCGGACCTATGCCGTTGCAATCCAGATGCAATGAGGGTGTTTGATATTTTTTCTGCCGCTACGGGGCAGAACCAACGCACACAAAGCGTCATCTGGTGGCGTAAGTGGTATCAAAAACGGTCAATAAGAATTTTCAATTCTTTTTTTGTCACCAGACGGCGCTCGGTAGCCCGACGGTCCTTATCGTGTCAAAAAGCTCAAGATGTCACGAATTTAAAGACCATTATTACGCTTACATATAACTTTGGTGCCGTGGATAATAATTGTTTCATAGCAAATATCCTTTTTAGATATGTTTGTTTAGCTGTACAATTAAAATATTTTTATAGTTTTTAAATTACACGGAAAAAACTGTTTTCTGTGAAAAAAAACCTGCTCGCGTAACCCCCGCATCCGGCCCCAACATCGATGCGTCATCTTAGCATAGACTCGTAGTATTTTTAGTAAGTAGGTAATTATAATATTACTGCCCTTTCACACGGTGCGGTGCGGTTCCGCTGCGGCGCTTGAGTGGTTTAGCCGTGGTATACTGCGTTTAAATAACGGCCATTCAACAAACTATCTCGTTGCCTTGGGGTTGAACTATATCTAACCACGCCGATACGCACTTTTCTATGCATTTATCATTTTCTGTTACTTAGCACCGCAATTTACTAGAGTGAGAAAAGGCGGTGGAATCGATGCACTACGGTCTCTTTCGCACTGTAGTAATAAATGACAATTCTAACAGAAAAGTATAGGACAAATATGCGATTCGGAGCAAACACGTAGTTCAACCCTTACAATGACGCACAGCGTCGTACATGCGTAATATCGTCGCAGCGCAGCCGCACCGCGCCGTGTGAAAGGGTCCTTAGGAGACTGAAACGTTCCAAGTGTAACTGGAATAAACACAATTATTGTATCTTCCAAATTTTAAAATAAATGTCTTAATTAAACTGATTTTTATTTTCTATACTAATTATGAATTTAAAAACATCGGAATTTTTCTTATCAATTAGTATATCCGACGTTTGACGAGCGATTGATGTCCAAAGGTCACGGTAATTAAGATAGTTTTTTTAATTTTCTATTAATTTAATAATTAAAATTATCATTTTATCTTTCTCGCCTTGTTGTTTAAAGATGCTTTTTTCCGATTAGCGGCGCTAGCGTCCAAGTTACGAGGTGGCAAAGTTAAAATTCGAAAAGAGGACATCCAAATTTATAAAATAACCAATTTACAAAAATCTCAGAAAACTTTCCAGGTAAGTGGTAAGCCCCTTTTTGACCAAATAAATAACTGGGTTAATATTTGGTAAAGAGATAATGTTATAATATCTACATAATATAATAATACTAGCTTTTGCCCGCGGCTTCGCCCACGTGGAATAGTGTTCTTGGAGAAAGAACTTCTTCAGCAAATAACTCTACTCACTGCAATATACTTCTGTATAAACTATTGAAAAAGTTTTTAGGGTACATATCGTACCCAATGGGGTACTAACCGCCTCCTTTTTTTGGAAGTCGGCTAAAAACGGGACTTTATCACCTCGACGGGACGTGCGAGACCGCTTGATATATATTTTTCGCGCTTGAATATAAATTTTGAAAATCTTCTAAATATAAGAACAGTTTAAATATTAATTTAAACTGTATGGTTTAAAGGTCTACTATAATTTATATAAAAGTGAGGAACGTATTTAAATTGATAAGGATCATACTGTTTACGCCACCGATGTTATATACATAATATAAACCTTCCTCTTGAATCACTCATCTATTTAAAACACCCGCATCAAAATCCGTTGCGTAGTTTTAAAGATCTAAGCATACATAGGGACATACAGAAAAGGCGACTTTGTTTTATACTATGTAGTGAAGGGATTTTCGTTCACCAAAATAAAATATACCTACCTACGGGTTGGTGTTCATTATAAACAATAACCTTTTTAAACAACATTTATTAAATTGTGTACAACTTACCAACATAATTTATCAAATAGTGCATTAGAAGCAAATATAAATAAATTACGTAAAACATTTATAAATCTTCTTAAATTGTGTTACAAATATTGGGCACAGATCCATAGGTGTAGGAGTAAATAAATCTATACATAATAGTACTCCAAACCTGTTCAATTCCCGTGCCCGTGGCTAAAAATATATATACACACACCGGCATATTTAGCGGAACATAAAATAAAGGTTTGATATCAGTATCATATAAGGTTGCTGGCTGGTTTATACGTCATTTAATTTAAAAAGAAATATTTTCAAATTAAGAAAACAACTGAACATCACATTTTATGCAATTGTTTTAATTTTATTCAAATACACCTTATCTGGAGCGAACTTCGAGTATTTCTTCCTTCTGAGTTTGATTTAAAATTTCATTGAAATACTGTTTTTTGTTAGTTTTTTTTTAATCGCGTACCTTTTTGGAGTTGAGGACTGAATTATGCCTGACTTAGCCCCAACGGAGATTGCCAGGGCACTCGAAATGCGAAGAAATGGTCAAACCTACAGAGAGATATCCAGAGATCTTCGTCGACCAGTTTCAACGATCCATCGCAGTATCCAACGGTTCAGGGAGACCGGTACTTATGTGAGAAGAGCAGGACAAGGTAGAAAATGACGCACTTCGAGTAGGGATGTTCGTTTCATTCGGCTTCGTGTACGTAGGAACCCCCGTTTGACGGCCGTCCAAGCCCGACATGAGTTAGAAGCAGTGCGGGGTGTAACCGTAAGTGAGCGTACGGTACGAAGAAGGTTCGAAGAAGCTGGTTTGGGTTCATTTGTGCCCAAGGCTCGAGGTAAATCATCGTAGAAACATATTAACTTTTGCTCAGGAACATCGACTTTGGAACGCGGACCAATGGAGTAGGGTATTGTTTAGTGATGAGTGCAGAATTCTCTTAAATCAAATTGACGGCAGGCAAAGAATATACAGACGCAAAGGAGAACGATACATTCAGACAAATTTTGAAACTACAGTTGCATACGGTGGTGGATCAATAATGGTTTGGGCGGGCATTTGTTTGGGAGCTCGCACAGACTTGGTAGTGATTGACAGAGGGAGTCTGACTGCAGACCGCTATATCAGAGAAGTTTTAGAAGAAAATGTCGTACCGTTTGCCCCATATATCGGTGACGATTTTGCTTTTATGCAGGATAATGCTCGGCCGCATACCGCTCGGGTAACTCAAGCTTATCTTAATGATATGTATATCACTGTTATGGAGGGGCCGGCGAGATCACCGGATATGAACCCAATAGAGCACGTTTGGGACTTGCTTAAAAGAAGAGTTAAGTCCAGAATTTCAGCTCCTGCCAACGTGGGTGAACTGCGAATCGCCGTAGTTGAGGAATGGCGGAGACTATCCCAGGAGACCATCGATAACATCATTCTCAGTATGCCTAGACGGGTAGGAACTTTAATAAGAGCACGTGGAAGAAATACGCGATATTAATCACCATTTTTCTAATTTAATTAATTGTTATTTTAATATTAATTTTCACTTTTCCCGGTTACATGAAAAGTTCAAAAATGTACCATTTTTCACAAATAGCCTTTACTCGCTAAATCTGTTCTTAATGTGATCTCATTTTAAGTAAAACAAATGAAACTTTAAATAACAAAAGAAGTGTAGTAAGTATATTTTAAAACAAAACCATGTTTTTAATTATGGACCTTTTTTTTGTGTTCCGCTAAATATGCCGGTGTGTTTATTTACGTTACATATTATTATTTGGGATATAATTAATCTTGCGAACAAAAAATAAATTGGCGACTGCACATGAGCATACTGTATTACTGAATTTGGCAGCGAATTAATGTGTTGGCGACTAAATTACTAAACTGGCGAAAGCACTCAGGTGACATAAATCGGCAGATAAAAGGTGGCGAAATTTAATCCAAACGAGCACCGAAATTTATAAGTTGGTGACTTAATTTCTGAGTTGGCGACCATTATACGATATAAGCAGCTATAATACCAGATTGGGTTGATAAATTAATGGCTGCTAAAAATTTAATTTACAGGCTACGGAAAATCGCATTTTTGGAGTTGGAGTTTGATTTTCTTTTGTATGGGTGTCGTTTTCAATGTTTTTGGGGGTGCTGAATAATATGAAAATTAAACCCATTTTGAAATTCCAAAATGGCGTATTTTTTTTATTAAAATTAATATGAGTGTCCTTTTTTTGGGGATTTTTGGGGATGCTAGATTATTTTCATTCTTCGTAAAAATGACTTAAGACTAGTTTAAAAGTTCTTGGGGATGCTGATTAGGATTGATGATTATTATCACAGTATGATATGTAGTTCGAGATACCAGCTATGTAAAAACTATAGAATTTTTTATAAATTCAGGATTTTCAAAAACATCTTTTGTCATAAAGGAAATACGTGGTTACGCGGTCACTGGGGGGGAGGAAATTTTCATTCTTTTTTCAGTAGGATGCACAGTTTCCGAGATAGAAGAATTTTAAAGAAATTAAAATATATCCACCATTTTTTATTTCAAAATATTTTTTTTTTTTTATAATTTTCATCCCCTTAAATCTAGAAAAGGAACCTAGATTCATTTTATCAAAAACTAATATTTGAAATTAAAAATAGATATCATTACAGCACCCGTAAAAACCTTGAAGACGAGGCCCATATCAATTTTACAGAAAAATAAATATCCGCCATTTTTAAATTTCTAAATGAATGAATGTTTTTAATTAGGACCCCCAGAAACCTAACACCCATATCAATTGTACTAAAAATAAATATCCGCCATTTTGAAATTTCAAATTTATTTTTTTTTTCATCCACACCCCCCGAAACCGAGAAAAATTAAAAAAGGGAATTTTGTATGCTTTTTTACGTTTTTTTTGTGCGCTTGTTTTGCTGCTATTTAGTTTTTTGAATTACCTACATCAGGGAAAATATGTGACTATTCTTAAATTAAATGTGTACTAATTAATTAATTAATTGTCACCAAGATGGATAATTGTTCGCCAAAATAATATCTGTCTGCCAGTTTTGAATATTCAGAGAACATAACTGGTATTATTTAGTCGCTAGATTTGGAATTTTTGTTCTTTACATTCTTTCGCCAACTTGGTAATTTTGTATTCTATATTCGGTTTTTTCATACACAAAATTTGATTGTTTTGTCGCAAGTTTAAATACATGCCTTATTATTTTAAAAAACATTATTACCTTAACTACTAATCAAATTGAACTAATAATTTGTCTTTTACATACAATATTTGAAGGCTAGGTATAAGTATTGTACATGGATAAAAATATACACATTCTATCGATAGACCATACAATACTCAAATTAATCAAAATACTGACCAAAACTTATCGATACGGTAAAAAGGCAATATGGCTAGTGGGTTTTTCATAATTTCTTGTTTAAAAAGGATATGTAAGTGTTTAATATGCTAATAAAATTATACTACTAATACAATAAAACACACCCATATTTTTCTTGTTTTCAGTAAGCGTAGCGTATAGTTTGGATGTATCGGTTATAAATATTCAAAAAAAAAAAAACAAAACTGGAAGACTTATGGAAATAAGAGATGTTTACAAATTGTGTAAAAAACAATCTAAACAGTTGTAATCTAGCGGTAAATAGGCTAGGTACTTGACCCTTTTTTTATTTAAACTATTAATATTTTATCCTAAACTATTAATAATTGCTCCGTTACCCCAAAAAAATAATAGAATATTAAGAGCATAAAAACCCAAAAAACTTTACTTAAAAAATACGCTTTTTAAAAACAGCCGAAAACGCCTCCCGCCATGTTTGTCGATAGATAGTCTGTGCACGTCATATTTATAGTAAACAATCACTTGACAGCTCAGTGCACTATGCACGGTTGACAACTATGACAAGTGACATTTATTTTTTTACTATTTCTATGACGTCACAACATGGCCGATCGCACTATGCACAGATAATAGTGTTTTCGTCAGTTCAAATTAAAAATAAAACAAAAAATTCAAATTAAGTTTATCCATCTTGTTCTTTTATTTCATAATTTCACTATATTACATGTTCCTAAGTCAAGTACTAAAGGAAATACTTGAGGAAATAAATATTTTTGTAAAAAAATCATAAAGGTTATAAAAATTATAGTAAAACGTTACAAAAAACGAATCCGTTTATAAAATATTTTTAAAAATAGTATAAAAGCTGCACTCGACAAAACTAAAAACAATTGTATTCAAAATGGTCCAGCACTCAAAAGCTAGCAGCTGAAATAAAAAAATGCAATCTGACACTTTGTCTATAAAAATTTTAATACAGAATGTTTAACTAATATAAAAACGAAATACATTTTTTCCGTTTCGGCAGAACAGGCAACGTGATGGTTATAAACAGCCAGGTTAAAAATACCGTAAGCTTTACGCAGCGGCGGCGGTGGCGACTTTGTTCATGACCGTGGTGTACGCCAGCCCCAGCGCCCACGACACCTCGTGACCGTTAACCTTCTTGAAAAGCTGAAATGTGACGTCACACGCTATAAATAACTATTTTATGAATAAAAATCAATACTTAGAACGAGAATAATTATTTGTTTGCTTCCCTCAGTCTTACGAAGTGAAAATGTAAATTAGGTCTTTATTATTATCATTATTTAATTCTAGAGACAGTTTAAGCTGTTAATTATACCATTATGTTGCTACTCAAAACACTGAACCACTGATGACAGTGAATGAACGAAAAATAACGAACAAAAAAACTATAACCCGACTACGTTATAAAAAAAGGGGTCTAAAAAGGCCGAAACAAGAAAATGACTAATGGCATCTAAGCGTCAGTTCACACCAAGATGCGTCGCGTCTGGGTATGAGCTGACCCTAAGGGCTAGAGAAGTTTCTAGAATTATACCCCAAGATAATGTGATAATGTGTGTACCCCGATGACTGTGCCGAACCTTGTAAAGTAGGTGCGACCACAGCTCTACTTTGACCATTTATGTACCTATGCATTTCTGGATTTCTATCTGATTTATTTTCTTGTTTCAGCCTTTTAGACCCCTTTTTTATAACGTAGTCGGGTTATATTTTCTTTAACTTATTTTTTTATTTCGTATTTTTCCGTTTCCCAATCGAACATGTTTTTGAAATAATATTAATAAGTACCTAATCAAAACACTTGACATTAAAAATAATATCTTCTTCACGAGCGCGAAGCGAACCAATTTTTTAAAAAGTTTTTAAGAACTATAATAATAATAATAACATATTTAAAAACAAACAAAATATTTTATGAAGGTAAAACAATATGTATAATATAAAAATTATATATTTAGTCTTATATAACGTAATGTTCGAAAATTGGACAACTGGGTTTGTACGACCGCATTTTAGACGTGTATTTAGACATATTTGTGCAAGTAGGTACGTCACAAATATGTAATATACAGGGTGTCCCAGAAAGAATGGATAATCCTGGAGCGCCTAATAGTACGGCTATCAGGCGCTCAAATAAAAATACATAAAAAAAAATATTGTGGTGTCGAAGTGGTGCCAAAAATATGAAGTTTTTTTTTAAATAATAATTTTTATTGACCTTACTGTACTTTCATGTACACCACTGTTGCAAATTAATGAAATTTGTTGCATTTTTCTTTATCTTAATCCTCATAGACCATACTATTAGAAATACAGTAAAAAGTATGAATATCTATTGTACTGTTTTGAAAAAACAAATATCAACTTAAATTTTTAGCATGAAATTTGATAAATAAATAATTTTGACAAAGTTTGGGAGCCTTTCGTGAAAAAAAGACGGTGACAGGCGTTCTAAAAGAGCCCTTTTTACTGCAGTAAAGATCGTGTAATATCGGTATTTACTACCTGAGCCTGGTATTTACTACCTGGCCCATGCTACCCATCTTTTGTTTATTACGAGATAGGTAGAGTGTGAGCGAGCGAGAGAAGAGTATAATGTTAATACATTGTACCTTTCCTCTCGCGACAGGGCACATAACAAAGGCAAGTATTTACAATTTAGTGCGTATCTCGACTTGTTCGGTATTGCATGTGTACATTCCTTTTAGACTTCTCTGTAATTTTAAAATCAGTGTTATAACGACGACTCCTGGCTATATCGTTGGACTCTTATTTTTGCTCAGTGATTTGGATTTTGTTTGGTGATTTTACAACGACTTGGCTTGTATCTGAACTAGTATTGTGTATTAAGATGCCACGTATTCAATATACGGCTCAAGAATACGCAAACATGCACTTCATTTATGGTGAATGTAGAGGCAACGCAAGTGATGCTGCAGCTCTTTATAGGGAAAGATACCCTACCGCGCGTCATCCAGATTACCGCATATTCATCAGAGTCCACAGGTGTTTATTTATTTATTTATTTATTTATTTTATTTATTTATTTTATTTTCAAGGAAAACTTACAGCTAGACGGTGCAAGACTATTTACAGAGTAACAGTAAAGGTCCAATTACAAGTTTTCACGATTAACTAATAATTATAATGTTGAAATTAAGGTAGACATTCAAAGGACGAGCAAAAGGAAAAAGATTTGACTTAATTGTAAATACAGTATTAGCAATTACTATTAAAGAAATGGTATGTAAGAGTTTTTCTTACATTTTTCACACTGGTGTTGAATAAATCTATGTCGATACTCCGAGACGCTGCATTGTATGCTCTGCCAGCTCGCACGATGTACGAGTTCTGACGGTAGGTGGTGGAAGCAAACGGAACGTCAAGGAGTTGGTATTTTCTAAGCGAGCCGGTAGGTACTCTAAACTCGAACTTGCTTACTAGTTCTAAGCAATCGATTAAACCATTGTATATCTTAAAAAGAAGCGACAAATCGGCAATGTTACGCCGTTCTTCGAGCGGTAGCATATGGAATTTTTTGCATCTTTCGACGTAATTAGGTAAGTAGGTCCTGGACTTGAACTGGATATATTTTAAAAACTTTTTTTGAATATTCTCAATGCGATCAATATTGCGTAGTTAGGATTCCATATGGGCGAGCAGTATTCTAAGTGGCTGCGCACAAAAGCACAGTAAATAATTTTAATTGTTTTGATGCGCTTGAAATCGGAAGATAATCTAAATATGAAACCCAACGATTTAGAGGTTTTTTTAATAATGTTGTCAATATGCGAGTTGAATAAAAGTTTAGCATCGAAAGTGACACCTAGATCCCTAATAGTATTGACTCTTGTTAAAATAGTATTAGATAGCTTGTATGGATACGTTATTATGTTGGGTTTACGGGTATATGAACATACATAGCATTTTGACACATTTAAATCTAGCTTGTTTGTGACACAGTAACGGTGAAAACTATCTAGATCTTTTTGAATGTTTACAGCGTCAACAATACTTTTGACTAAACATAGGATCTTCATATCATCAGCAAAGAGAAGCACCCTACAGAAAGAAAAGCTGGAAAACACATCGTTGATGAAAATGTTGAATAATAAAGGTCCCAAAAGGGATCCTTGAGGTATACCCGAGGGGATATGTGTGTGCCTAGAAGAGTAACCGTTAAGTACCACCGTTTGGCATCTGTTGTGAACGTAGGAGGTAAACCATCTGTACAAGTCCCCCCTGATACCGATGGCCGATAGCTTGCGGAGTAGTACGGTGTGATCGAGGCGGTCGAAACCCTTGCTATAGTCGGTGTATATGACGTCCACCTGTGCAGGCTGCGACATGCAGTCGGACAAGTAATCGGCGCAGATCGTCAAATTTGTTGTGGTCGACCTACCGGATAAAAAGCCATGTTGTTGTTCGCAGAAGCTATGTTTTAATGCGGCATATAGTTGTCTATAGATAATTTTCTCAAATATTTTAGAAAATATACATAGCTTGGAGATAGGTCTATAATTCTCGACCACATCTTTAGGTCCTTTCTTGTGAACCAGGGTAATAAATGCCGCCTTCCACAATGTAGGCATAATGCCGTCCTTGAGCGAGCGTCTGAACAATATGGAAAGCGGAACCGTTAGACCCTCGGCACAATGACGTACTAAGATAGGCGGTATTTTGTCGGGGCCTGCCGTTTTATTTATGTCGACTGCCTTAAGGAGTTGTTTAACTTCTCGCTCCCGTATTTCAACTGAGTGTATGTCCGAGCAGACATCGTTAGCGGGCGATACGACTTGGTCCTGGGTCACGGCAGAGTTTGTGAGAAAATTTGATTGGAAGTTATCACTGAACATGTTGCAGACATCCTCGCCGTTGCTAGTCTGGCTATTTTGAAATTTAAAGGTTGATGTATACGAATAATTTTGCTTTTTTAGTTTTACGTAGGACCAAAACGCTTTAGGAGATCTCAGTATATTATTTTCAATGTTGGATATGTCGGCTTTGTACATATCGCGCTCGACCTCCTTGGCGCGCTAACGGAGCATAACAAAAGACTCATAGTCGGACCGGTTGCCGTATCTCTTGTATTTAGAGTGAAATTTGGATTTTTCCTTTAATATTGTAATTAGAGGCTGCTTGTACCAAATAGGATATCTGCCAGACGATACAGCTTTTTTCATTGTTACATAAGTATTTATTAGATCTGTGAGAGTGCTATAGAAAAACGTAATAGCGTTCTCGAATGACCTAGTACGTGTTATTCGGAAGGTAGAAAAACTGGCAGCGGCATTGGTGGTACGAGCACTGGTAGACTGGCTAATATCAATACACAAGACATTGTAATTGACGAAATTGAGCTAGACCCGTCCACCTCTACTAGAGTAATAGCACGACGTACTGGAGTCTCAAAGACCGTGCACCGTGTATTGAAAAAAAAAATTCATCCCCATCGCATTAGACGCGTCCAAGCTCTACAACTAAGAGATTACAACGCTACATTGTTTTTTTGTCGACAAATGCTTGCAAAAATAGAACAAGATCCACAATTATTCAACAAAAACAAACAAAATTCTGTGGAGCGACGAATCCACTCTTAAAAAAGATGGATACTTCAACATGCATAATCTGCACAGCTGGCAACTCTCGAATCCGCATCTAATGCGAGAAGAGAGATCACAATACCAGTTCAAACTAAATTTTTGGACTGGTATATTAAACGGAAAAATCATTGGTCCATTTGAACTGCCCGGAAATTTATCTGGACAAAGTTACTTGAATTTTTACAAAATGATCTGCCAAATTTAATGGAGGAGGTGCCTAAGGAGTTGAGACAATCCCACTGGCTACAAAGTGATGGTTGTCCTGCACATTATGCTGCAAACGTCCGTGCGTATTTAAATGCCACGTATCCAAATAAATTAATTGGTCGTTTGCATCCCATTTTGTGGCCTCCGCGATCCCCGGACTTAAATCCACTAGATTTTTTTTTACTGGGGCTGTCTAAAAGAACAGGTGTATTTTAAGCCTATTACAAGTTTGGAGGAATTACGCAGTCGTGTGCAGGAGGCCGCTTCAAAAATAACTGAACGGCGCTACGCACGACTTCTTAGAAGAGCATTTATTAGAAGATGTCGAGCTTGTATCAGAGTCGGCAGCAGACAATTCGAACACTTGTTATGAAATAAAGATTGATTTATGTACAACTTAACGCTTTTGTTTTGACAGTTTAAGACAAGATTATTATTTTCTTTCTTCAGTCGAATTTACCATTTTTGCATCTTAAAGTTAAAAAAAATTATGTAATACGTAATTTTATGACCATTTTGTAAACTGTATTAACTGCGCATATTTTTTAAATAGTTGGCCACTTAGGTCTTCATACTATTTTTTTCACATTATCAAATTTCATGCTAAAAATTTAAGTTGATATTTGTTTTTCCAAAAAAGTACAATAGATACTCATTCTTTTTACTGTATTTCTAATAGTATGGTCTGTGAGGAATAAGATAACACCAAAAATGCAACAAATTTCCTTAATTTGCGGCAGTAGTGTACATGAAAGTACAGTAAGGTCAATAAAAACGATTTTTAAAAAAAAACTTCATATTTTTGGCACCATTTCGAATTTTTTTTGTGTATTTTTATTTGAGCGCCCGATAGCCGTACTATTAGGCACTTCAGGATTATCCATTCTTTCTGGGACACCCTGTATACATATTTGTGAGGTGCTTGCCAAGACCTTTCTTTTGATACCAAACACGTGATGATTATCACGGTTTAATTTTTTTAGGTGTTAGAAATTGAGGTACAATTTTCGAAATACAAAATTGTGAAATAAATATATAGCCTAATGTTACCCGCAGCATCATTAAGAATCTATTGACACCTGATATTTTATTAAAATCGGATCAGTAGTTTAGACGCTACGAGGGAACAAACAAACATACATACATACATACATACATAGACTGCCAAAATCATAATCCTTCCTTTTGGCTTCGCCGTAGTCGGGTAAAAAATAGGATGAATATAAACTACATAATTACTAACGAATAAATGATTAATGAAAGATTGAGGAAAAGAATGAACGAAGTAACGAGTAAATTACCGAGATGCTGTCGCGCTCCCGGAGCTTGTACGCGTCAACCAGCAGCGTGGTGATGTAGGTGAGGTCGAGGCACGCCCACGGCTGCTCGACGTTGGCGGCCGAGCACGCGCGCAGCGCCGCCGCGCGGAACTGTCCCGGAGTCGCCGACCCGCCGCGCATCACATCTGTTGTACCAACACAATAGGCAATTATCCTGTGATAAAATATAAATCAAACTATTAATATTTTAACTAAACATTATTTAAAACCAATTTAACCAACACTTTACTATGAAATGTGTATGATTTTTATGAAATATCAAAAAACAAATAATTATTTTTTTACGTTTGACTACGTGATTAAAAACGCACAGACGTCAAACGTGACGTCATTTCTTGTACTTATTCTTCTTTTTTTAAATGGCCTCCCTAATCCCTTAAGGAATAGCCAGTATCAGTATCATTACCGTCAGTTGTCAGTCGAAGTTTTGTGAAAGTTTTGTGCTGATTATCAGCGTTTATCTTCGATAATAATAGTTATATTATAAAAGTCATTTTAAAATAGTAAAATTACCAAAGTTAACATTAAATTAAACATTCGTACTACGTTAAACAGCCTAGGATTTGACATGATTAGTGTGATTTGATACTTGACAGGTTATAAGTAGTTACAAGAAGGTGACGTCATGACACAGGGCCGGTTTTGGCATTACCAGCGCCCTGGGCTATTACACCGAAGTCAAACATTGTTTAAATATTTTGTCTGATTGTAAACTACCCAATAATTACTACTAGAATTAACGGGGTTTTACTGTGTGTCATTTGTTAAAACTCCAATATTTCCGATTTAATATTGTAATGGCTGTAAAAGTTTAAGAAATTATATTATCCAATAGCTTTTGTTTTGAGTAGCAAGATTGGAAAATAAGACTCGTTTAGAAATAAAACCTTGCTTGCCACGTTAATAAATTACGATACTTTTGATATACAAGGTATAGTAAAAAACAAAAAAAATACACACAAAGAGCGTAATCAGTAGGCGATCCTCGTTTCAAAAATATATAACAGAAGACCTTAGTCCTTAAATTTTGACGAGTTTATCCTAGAAAATAATATAGTGAATGTCGATTAATTTTAATCGCCCGCGCGTTGCGCAGCGGTTACGTGACCTTCAAAGCTGGCAAGGCGTACTTCAGTGCGATTGTGTCCATGCATTGTGCGAGTTGTTAGAAACGATAATCATGTTATTTTTTTGTAAATTGAAGAAACTTTTAGCTATACATACTGCCATAACTTACGTAATTTTTTGTACCTATCAATCAATCAATCCTTTATTGCAAGAATGTTGTATACATAAGGTCTTAAAAATATTATAATATCCAGGATCCAACATTCTGTCATCACAATGGCGCGCAAAATATCCTTAACATGCAAGGTGTTAGATGTGAAAAGTTAACATTTATAAATTTAAGCAACAGATTGGAATTAAATATAGACATACAGTTAATAATTTAGGAGCATCAATAATTACATATTATAACAAATTAAATAATAATTAAATAAATCACACAATTTTAGTATTAGTCATAGAAATTAAATAAAGATATATCACAGCCCTTAAGCATTATTAAAAAAATCAAACAAAAAGGAGTTTTGCCGGGGAGTTCAATGGGTGACGTGGTTTTTGTATTTCTACATAAATTTGTGTTATTTCGGTTATTAATGTGTAATATTGGTAGAATATTAACCACTAAATATTCGTTAACGTGCACAAGTATGGGCAAGTGGTACAACTTCTAAAAACGTGATATTTTGTGTACCGCAAAAACTCCCTAGGAACTTTCAGTAAAGCTTCTACCACTTTACTGAATCGACTGACATGACTCATGGACTGCACGCACTGACTATTTATTTGGACTTTGACTAGACCTTAGACTTGACGATTTAGAAATACGGTGTTGAAAATTGAAACGAAAGTTCTATTTCCCGCCTTTTTAACTTGACACTGGCAAATGGTTATAAGCTGATGCCATATATAAATAAATAAAAAAACAAACAAAAAATTAGTTGTGTCAACTGTCATTATTCCAAAGTGGTTAGAAAAGGGTTAGAACTAAAATAAAACGTGGTCTTTACGTGGTATTATTTAAGCAAACATGTGCACAACCAAATTTGGTTGTGCATTCCGAAATATGATTTACAAAATATATTATAGATGCAACATAAGTTCTACGAGTGATTAACATTATACAAGGATTCGTCCCGTAACCCGTTGACCTCATTAACACGAGGTGCATACTTTAAAGGTATATATTTTAATACCTTTTATTTAAAGAAATTATAATATGATTATCTTATACTAAACAATTTTTCTTTATTATTTTTAGCACCCCAAAAGGTGGAGGTGAAAGATTTTGACGTTTTTCCCATTTGACATTGATCTAATTAAAACACGTGGTGCATACAATAAAGGTAAGTAAATATTTTATAATCCTATATTTTAATGTGTTGTAATGTGATTATCATATTCTAAACTATCTTTATTTATTATTTTCAGCACCCAAAAGGTGATGAAATGTCATTTTAACAGAGAAAGAGGGACGATTGTCACAAGTATCAAAAATCAACATAAAAAGTAAGATATAGCTCAACATGTCATCATAACAATAAAATCATAATAGAATTGATAATTCATAATCATCATAAAATCAAATAAATTCATGAATAAAATATTATGTCAAAATTATTATAATGTCATGTAAAAAATAAAATCTATCGTTTGGTAAAATATTATTCGGATGAAAATACACTCTGTTGATATTTTGGACTAGGTAAACTAACACAAACGCTAAGTAATCGTTAGTTACATTACTTAAGTAAAATATTGTTGTTCCAATGTTTTATAGCGACAAGTGTGAGGCGAAGGCATTTGTTTGATTTAACTAAGTATTGGATTGAAATAAAATCTGATAAGAAGTATATAATATGACACACAAAAGTTGCCTTTATAAGATATATTATCATTGTTATGTTTCATGAAAATACTTTCGCACTTCTTTCAGTTTTAATTATATTTCTTAGTATTACAAGCATGGACAAGTCGTAATGTGTATTGTTACGTGATTAAAAGAAAGAAGTAGTTGTCTCTTATCAAAATATATGAACTTCAGATCTAGAGTTAAAGCTAGAGCGGTATTTTGGGTGTCCGCGTAGTGCCTAGTTGATTTTTTAAGTTGATTGAAACAATATCGATTCAGTCTCAATATGTTGAAACAGGAAACTGGTGTTCTCAAAAACGTCAAACCAATGATAAACGCGTTTTGATTGGTCCTAAGTACAAATATCCGTTTATGATATCAAGACGATTCATACAATTCATTGGAAGTAAATTGAAAGTCAGATTTTGAAGCTGATTTCATTAATGGGGTTGAACGCTGTCAGTATGCGAAAAATTCGCTTTACGCATTTAAGCGAGTTTAAAATTCTAAATTGCATTTTATTAAAACAAAATAAACGTTTCTTATAATTAAGTTACTTTAGGTGCTAAGCTTCGGATTTCATCGGTTTAACTTCGTTGAACGCCTTTGACGCCTTTTGTCACGTGCGAAGTGTCATGAGATGACGGTTGTGATGTTTGTATTTATAAAAAATAAGTAAAATTTGTTTAAAATCAAAGAAAAAAGATATTTTACATACATACTATGACTATGTGAAGTTAACTTAACTCGGTGTAGCCGCGTTTGCTCAACTACATATAGGTATAAGGTTTGCAAAAAATTTGGACTTTACTTGGCAACTATAAAATGGTGGTTTTTCTGTAGATAAAATAAAATGTCTAGCCTCAGTGAAATAAAATCAGCGTATATTTTCAAAAATTTACAAATGTCAAGGACAAAAGAAATTTGGAAACAATAAGCCAATCAGCGACCTTGACGTCACGTGCGCGAATTATCGTCATATAGCGATCAGCTGATTGGCGTATGCGATGACGTGATCGTAGGTACGTTGACGTAGGTAGGTACGGTCTATGCGTTTATAGTCTCTGGGTTCCGTTTAGTAATTGGATGACACTGAACATCACATTTTCGTTGTTACGACTAGCTGAAATATGGTGAAACCAGTGTGATATAAAACGAGATTACTCATTTACTTAACGAGATTACTTTTTTTTCTGTTATAATTTTCTCAATTAATATTGATTAAGCAATATTAATTATTTTAAATGCACTTTTACTTCTTGAGAAAACAATATAATGTCAGTTTGGTCCACTTGTAGCACAAATAACAGTATATTGTAAGCACAAATTTATATTTTTGTGGTGATTTATTTTCAAAAACTACTTTGAGGTTATTGGTATTATATGTTAAAATTTATTAATAAATAGTTCTAATGTAACACTACACTTATGTTCTCAGTTCACACTGCCACACAGTATTTTATTTTATTTGTTAGATAATAAGTTTCACACAATATAACATTTCCAGATGTCAGTTGTCTATAATTCTGCGTTTTTATTCACTTTCCAGGCACTTAAACTCAGTATTTTAATTTTAAATTGATTTTATATACAGAGCTGATGTTAACTGTGGCTAGTGTTGTCAATTACATGAATCGTTAACATTTGACAATTTTAAAGTAAATTTGACAATTGACAGTTTTGATATCCAAGTTATCTTTGATGGCAACCCCCGTTAGGTTAACCACTTTATAGGACAAATTGTCTAGTACTTAATATATTCTCATGACCCATTTTATATTAAAAAAACTTGAGAAGTGTCAAGGAACACCCGGGTGGAGCGAAGTTCCTTTCGATTAATTAGTGAAGGAATTGTAATGTTATTTTTTTTTTAAGTTATAATAATTTTTTAATTATTATTAACAAATATAATGTAATATAAACTTAATCAGTAGGCTCAATTTTAGTAATAATTAAGAGAGAGAGAGAGACAGACAGAGAAACACGCGCACGCCGCACGGCTTACAACTATACCATAAAGTGTCGTTACAGTCTTAATTTTTTCCGTCTAGCCCCCTTTCGCAACGCGCGATAAGGAACTTCGTTCCAAAAACTTACCGATAATGCCGGCGTCGGCGGCGACGTCGTAGAAGTAGCTCATGGCGGCAACAGCGCCACGCGGCGACTGCTGCGGCTCCCAATCCAGCGTCGCCAGCACGTAGCGCCGCACAAGCGCCGCGCACCGCGTGTACACCGCCTCACGCTTGGCACCCGCCGCGCGCTCCGCACCGCTAAAAAAACGTTTTTATTTATTGACGTACACTGTACGGCAATCAGTAAAGAAGCAGAATTATAGATTCTCTGTTTTCGCTATTATACACTGTTCATATTGAATTAAAAATGTTCTATTTATGTCTCTTTCATAAACAGTGCTTTTGTTTTAATTTACTCTATATTAAACATTACGTCTCACCTAATAGTGTAGACAGTGTTGGCATAGGTCCACTTCTCGTCTTTAACGATGGGGTCGACGCACACCGACCGCAGCGAGCTGCCGTCACCGCCACCGGCCTCCAACTTCAAAACGCCGTGACGCGCCGCCAACAGACCGAGCCGGAGGTAACTGTATGCACATAATTAATATTTATTGGTCAGGAAAAGAATATATGAGTACACACTTTAATAATAAAATTACTGTTTCGAGGCCTGCCTCTTTTATTGTAATTATTTTAGACTAAACCTAACAAGGTTTATTTGCTCTTACTCATTAACAAATGAGTCAGTCCAAGTCAGCTAAAAGAAACGACTCTTTTATTTTTAAACTAGCTTTTGCGTGCGACTTCGTCCGCGTTCCCCATTGCATCTCCGTGGATCGTTTTTCCGTTTTTCTGTCGGAATTGCATCCGTTTTTCGGAATACATACCGTATTCCAAAAAACCTTTTTTAACGGATTTCTACGTAATAATAACTCACCAAGATCACCAAGGTGGGAAATTCTGAATTCCGTTTTATGATGCTATAGAGTAGAAGCTAAATATATTGATAATTACTCTAAATCATAACTAAACTTGTGTTTAAAATATATTTACCTTGGCAGAGCATAGAATTAAATATTTTTCTTGAAATTTCAATTTTTAAGTGTGCTATCACTAAAATTAATCATTCGGGGAACGTTATTCGGCGGTTTATAATGAAATAAAAAAAATAATTATATATTTCATTTTTACCCTTTACGACAGCGGGGATATGTAGCCAATAGTACGAAATTAAAAAACTTTGACAAAATTTGGAATTGAAACGTTTTTAAGGACAATGTCGCTGTAAATTAACCTATATGACTATTTCAAGTTCTTAAATTAACTAAATAAGTGAATATCGCTCACTTGCATATAAAGAAATCTGCGGTAGCTATAGGGATTCCGCCTGTTTCTAATATTATCAGGCTTTATTCCTAAATACCTTATGTTATAATGGCATTTCTTTGATTTTAGTGGTGTTCCCCGAAATGATGAGGGCGTTCATCAAATGATGCGTGTGTTCTCCAAATGACGATATGCAGACAATTAGGGTTAAATTCACAGTTAAATTGAATAATAAGCCAAATTATAGGAAGTAATTGTTATTTATTTATTTGCTATAAGGTTTATTCTTAACAAAACTTAATCTTAACTAAATTAAATCACTTTTTTAGTCTTAATTGATGACACACAGCCAAGTAAAACTCTTAACAATCATATTAAACTTTGGATATTGCTGGAGATGATCAAACCATCTAAACAAATAAATATAGTTCTGTAGTAAAATCTTATTTAAAGTTTTAAACAAAAACAATATTTCTTAATCATTATTAATATAGGTAGAAATACCTTCTTATAAAAAAAGAAACAATATACTTAAAAAACGAAATAATTATAATTTTTCGAAAACATCGATATCAGTGTCAAAGTAATAATACTCTCGAGTGTTTTCTTTTTTCAGTAATGGCATTGAAAGAATAGAAATTATTTGCTCAAATTCAACGTGAGATACATCTTGTGGCTCTAATTTAAATTTTTTGGCATTATTACGTACCGAACTCAAGAAAGTTACTAAAATTTCGCCGTCATCGTCATCGACACCTGTCTGACAGGTGGCAACATATCTGTAATTGACTTTTTTTTTGTGTAGGTACTTAAATTAATAAAAATGGTCCAGGCGATATTAAATTAGGATGTATGTTTTTCTTGTCTTGACTGTAAGATGTACTTGCTTTGACTTCAACAGTAAGTTTTCGCTCAGTCATGTAAGAGTAAGACGATCAGAAATCGTCATGAAATCGTCCTCATCAGATGATGAAGAGTTTTATAAATGCTCTGTTTCTTTAATTTCAGTACATCTTGTACATCCTCTATGTCCATAAACTCGTTCGGTTCAGGAGATTCCCTTAAACGTATATCCGTATTTATGGGTTTAACTATTGGATATAAACTACCAGATAACGCTGACATTTTCAGCTCCTTTTCAAGACGTTCATATATAATTTAATTGTAATTTCTGGGCCTTTTTGCCATATAATATTTATAATATTCATGATACCATGGCACCATGGTATGACATCTAAAGTTTATATATCTTGTAATTGGGCAGTCAATACTTCGTTAAATAAAAGATTCTTGTGCACATCAGGAGGTACGTCAACGTTTTCTAACAATGCGTTAACTTTGCTGTTGGGAGTTGTAGGGTTCTGAGACTTCACTTCTTTTCTTTTTACTTGTCTTTTTAATCTTTTCATTAAAGTGTCATATTTACGTTTAATTTTAGCAATGGTTTTCTCTTGTTGTTTTATTTTACGATATGCTTTGGCTCTATCCTTCCGCACAATTTGTCTTCCTACTGTTTTTCTCACTGAAGCTGATGCAGCTAAATCATCATCGGAATGTGGCGGTGTATTGTGTAATATGCCAGATAATGCCTTATTCTTTTCTCTGTATTTTTTTGAAGCTTCTTTCCACATTTTTCTTTGCTTTTTCTTTTTGGCGCAAGTAAGCTGTACTGTTTTTCTTTATTTGCTTTTTCGAACGGTTTTTATTTTTTTCAGCTTTGTGAGACTCCATATTGCTGTAAAAATAAAATTAGTATACCTATTGATAACTTTGTAAGCACGACATACACAAAATTGACAGTTAGTAATAAAAAGTACCACTAAGTAACTAAATAGTCATTTGGGGAACAACAACATCATTTAGAGAACGGTTCATCAAATCGGAGAACGTTCCCCAAATGACCGTTCACCAAATTATATTTTCAAATAACCGCGCCTTTTTTAAACGGCAGCCATATTTGACAGCATTTCTTGCTTCCTTAATGTAAAATATTTGATGTTAACATTTGTTATACAACACTAAAAAAGCTATTATTGCAATATTTTGATTGAAAAACGCGTTCCCCATTTGACGACCTATTGATGTATGTAAATAATGAATTGAAAGACACTTACCACTTATTTTAATTTCTTTCGGCCAAACTACTTTCTTCACAGCCACTTTGTTTACAACTCTCTCTACAGCTGTTCCATAGACTAAAGAGGGATGCGTTCGATTTTTTTTTTTCGCGCAATCAAAGCTGCGTTCACTAAAATGATGGCTTACATTGGCGGACATTATATTTTGACTTACATTTTTGAAGTTTTTCTTCTTTATTAATGCTTGCAATAATTTAATATTAGATACGAGGGCTGCACTAAAAGTATCGGGAATGGAATATTTCCACTGTTCCTGTCATATTAAAATCTTTTTAATTTAAAACTCCTTGGTTTTAAAAATCGAATACCGTTTATTTATTTAAAAAAAGATTCTCGGTCTTGTCACAAGGTCTTGTCAAACTTGTTTAGTCGTTGAGAAAATGGAATTGACTCGAGAAAATTCTAGAGCGATGATTTATTATGACTTTCGAAGTGGTTTAACACAAAAACAGTGTGTTGACCGGATGTTTTCTGCATTTGGTGATGAAGCCCCATCCAAAACCACAATTTAGCGCTGGTTTGCTGAATTTTAACGTGGACGTGTCAAGCTCAGTGATGATCCCCGTCAAGGTCGTCCAAAAACTGCAGTCACCCAAGAAAACGTTGATGCTGTGCGTAAGCTGATTGAGGAAGATCGACATGTGACATACCGCGAAATTCAGGCAACTTTAGACATTGGCATGAGTCAAATACAAATAATCTTGCATGAACAATTAGGTGTAAAAAATTTGTTTTCCCGATGGATACCGCATTTGCTCTGTGAAGAGCAAAAAGCGGCTCGCGTTACTTGGTGCGTCAGAACTCTCGAAAGATTCCACGCAGGATCCTCAAATGCTGTATACAACATCGTATCAAGTGACGAATCCTGGATATACGCGTACGAACCCGAAACAAAAAACCAGTCACGAGTTTGGGTGTTCGAAAATGAGTTAAAGCCAACAAAAATTGTTCGTTCACGGAGTGTTGCAAAAAAAATGGTGGCCACGTTTGTCTCCAAAACCGGCCATGTTGCGACTATTCCTCTTGAGGGACAAAGAACGGTTAATGCAGAATGGTATGCTAACATTTGTTTGCCACAGGTCGTTTCTGAACTCCGTAAAGAGAACTGCAACCGCCGCATCATCCTCCATCACGACAATGCGAGTTCTCACACCGCGCACAGAACAAAAGAGTTTTTAGAGCAAGAAATCATAGAATTATTAGACCATCCGCCGTACAGCCCCGACCTAAGCCCTAATGATTTCTATACTTTCCCTAAAATAAAGAATAAATTGCGTGGTCAGAGATTTTCATCACCTGAAGAAGCTGTGGACGCCTACAAAACGGCCATTTTGGACACCCCAACTTCCGAATGGAATGGTTGCTTCAATGATTGGTTCCATCGTATGGAAAAATGTGTCAAATTTCGCGGAGAATACTTCGAAAAGCAACAAATACATTTTTAAATAGTTATGTTGTGTCACTTCCTTGATTCCCGAAATTTTCAGTTCCGCCCTCGTACAATTGAAGGTGAATGGGTATTAATAACCGTTAAAAATGTTTTATTTTATGACTATAGTAAAGGTTATACGGTTACGCGTGTGCGAGCGTCTATACGTCGGTGAGTCAGTCAGTGGGGACATCTCCTTTTATATTTATAGATGATTCATGATTGTACAGAAATGTAATGAACTTGAATTTTTGTTAATGGCGTCGTTAAAAGGTATTTCGCATTGCTTCGTTTTTGTTGCCGCCACACTACTGCAGGAGTCTGCATATGTGCGTGTACATTTTACAGGATCATATCGGCAGACAGGAAAAGTGTACCTGTGCGTGTACAGCGTGATGTTGGTGCCGGCGGGCACGACGAAGCGGTCGGCAGGCGGGTAAGAGTCGTCGTCGTCGGGCACGCGGTACGTGATCTGCGTCGAGCCGCCGCCCAGGTCCAGGGCCGCCATTGTCTCGCCCGCCAGCAGGTCTAAAGGGGCACAGAAATAAAATAAATAAATTCAAAATCGAAGGTACATAGGCCTAGGCGTACGCAATAAGCGTAACTAAACGGCAGCGGAGCGACGCGGCACATCACTTCTACCTATACCTCACTAGAGCTACTCACGATACTACGCGGCAAAATTTGCTCATTATTTCGGCAACATCTGAGCATGATGGAAGCTTTTCCACCAAAACAAACTTTGTTATGACTTATAATGAGCGTATTACGTAATATAACCCAGCATACTGGCCAGTGCTAATGACGCCATGGATACCGAAATATTGACGTCTATGTAAAAACTTAATAAATTAACTTAATAAATAATTGTTGATATTGTTGAGATTTATTGTTGCGAATTAATACAGAGAATAAAGCAGAATAAAATTTAGCGGAACTACGCGACAGGCCACGGCGCGTCAAAGTTGGTGAGTTGGTCAACTTTGTCGCGCAATGCTGCGTCGCGTAGTTCCGCTGCCGCGTAGTGCGTTATATCTCATACAATTTCGTAAGAAGAAGTAGTTACGCCTAGTGCGGTCTCACCTTTATGGCTAAACAACACCAACTGTTTAAAACCGACGAAGAATCATAGTCGTTTTGTAGACTTAGGCCCTCAGCTGCTAGTAAAATGGAAATTTGAGGGCCAATTCACGAAATCATTATTGACAATTATCATGTGAGTTGGCACGCGGTCGTACTCGCTCACGCGTCAAATCGCACATGCACGAGTGCGACATCATGTTAGCTTCAGGAGCCTTAGTGCAATGTCATTACGAAGTTCATGAAGAGTAAAATGTGTCCAATGTGTCAATCCTATACATTTTTGATTTTGAACTTCGTGATTGTAATTAAAGAATTCATCTTCATTAAACCCCCAGGTGACTTTGCCAGCCATACAAACAGTCGCCGGCGACGTCACCGCGGTGGGGACAAAAGGTCTTAAAACAATTATGATACTGTTTACTTACTGTGTAATAGGTTCACAGTGTACCAGATGAAAATGCCCTCATCCGACCCCTCCATGATCTCCACGCCGTTTGTGCCGACATCGTAGCCCAATCTGGGGTAGGAATTTAACATAAATAATAATAAACTTGTTATTTAGTGTTATATTATGCGCCATACGTTGTGACGTAATGACAGAGTGAGAACTCGTTGGATTTGGTTATTTGTACCCTATTTTAAATTAAGCAAACGGTGCAGTTCGTTTTATGGTACCTCGAGCAGGATACAAGAGTGTAAAACGGCTCAATAATATATCAGTAACTATATAGCGACCATTCCTATTTCTGTTTCTAATATCTTTCTAACCACAGAATAAATAATAATTTAACTACATGTGAGTTCTGTGTTTCTAACTTACACCTTCTCAACATCTATAATTTTATAACTACCTACAAAATACTTTCACTCACTTGGATATAGCGAGCGACACTTGGTCAATCAGCTCCTGAGCCTTCGCCGGCGGCAGCAGTCGCAGGCCGGCGGTCGCGCGCACGACCAGCGGCGTCGCGGGCCGCTTCTCGCGCGGGATAAGGAACTCTGCCTTCCTGATAAGCTGGACTATTGTGTCCGCACCCTGCATGCACCATGTAAACAAAATATGATATGCAAGTCTTGAGTTAACAATCAAATCCCGTAAGCGTCATCGTCACGGCTGATTTGGCGTCTGCCGTCACAGCATTCGAATCGATTTTTGGTACCTACTGCTAAATCACGCCAGTAGATGTTTCAAATTAAAACCACATCATTGGATGTTACATAGGTTTTAATATGAATTTAATTTGAATATGCTGACTGCGAGTTTTTTGTCACCACTCGTTGTGAAGATATTATAAAAACTCGCACTCAGCATACAGTTCCGAGCGGCGAGCACAGAATCAAATCGGTACGCTCATACCAACCAGCCAAGGGTGGTGACTGGCGAGTTCTATTTTTCATGAAAGTCTATGACTACCCCATAGGTCTGTTTATGTCATAAAGGGAAGGCCCGTAGGCTGAGACATCATGCAAAACTCAAATAACATGATCGAAAAGTTCACGCTAATTACGTTTTATTGTATTATGCTAACGCCATCAATTTTTTAATTTTATATTTATTCGGTAGTTTTGAATATAGATATTGTATTTTTCATGTAGTGTATTGATACTTATAATAATAAATATATTCACGATACCAGGAGTGGGGAGATCAAGCACCCACTGGCCACTGATATTCCAATAACGACCACCGACCGAGTGGGTCTGTTATACAGCAGTCTAGAAGTGTATCTGTTACCTATCCCAATCCTACATTTTATAGCCTTTATTTGTATGGTTTTGTACATACATATGATCTTGCAGAGTCTACTGCCAATACACGTGCGACGTGTGTATAATGTTATCCGATCTCGATATATTTCTAGCTATCGTTTGATCATAACATTATATCCAATGATTACATTTCATTGATCACGTTTCTCTCAATCGTTTCATTTCGATCACGCTAACTAATCAAAAAGTAAATAGGCCTTGATCATTTATCAAGATATATTAGGTCCTTACATATCAAATTGGCGTTTTGTCGTACTGGCCACTTAGATCTCAAATATATCTACTTCGGTTAGGAATTTCAATTTCAAATTTATACCGCTATTAATTCATGCATTTGTGTTTCGAAAACCGTAATTCAATTGTTTTTTCCTCTTTTGGTTTTTTCTTTGCATCCACTCTGTTTACAAAATGGAAAACTTGAAATATCGTTATATTTTCGAGAACGAGTTCCACCGTCGCACCAGTGCTTCAGAAACGGCTTGAAGGATTAATGATGTGTATGGCGGCGGTGTCGCAAAAGAAAACACAGAGCGTTTTTGGTTCCAACGTTTTCGTGCTGGAAATTTCGACCTGCAGAATAAGCCCACTGGACGGCCGGAGACCAAAGTTGATAATGAAGAATTGAAGGCTATTGTGGAATCGGATCCATCGGAAACCACGTCCGAGTTAGCTGCAGGCTGCGGTGTTAGTGATAAAACTGTTTTAATCCACTTGAATCAAATTGGGAAGGTGAAAAAGCTTGAAAGGTTACGTAAGGTTAGCTTAGGTACCTCATGAATTGAGTGCAGCAAACCGACAAACGCGCGTCGACTGCTGCGTTACATTACTCAACCGGCACAATAATGAAGGAATTTTAAATCGAATCATTACCTGTGATGAAAAGTGGATCCTGTACTATAGGTGTAAAAGCTTGAAAGGTTACGTAGTTAGGTTAGGTACTTCATGAATTGAGTGCAGCAAACCGACAAACGCGCGTCGACTGCTGCGTTAGATTACTCAACCGGCACAATAATGAAGGAATTTTAAATCGAATCATTACCTGTGATGAAAAGTGGATCCTGTACTATAGTCGGAAATGCTCATCCCAATGGCTGAACCCTGGCGAACTAGCCAAAGCCTGCCCCAAGCGAAAATTGACTCAAAAAAAGTTACTTGTGAGCGTTTGGTGGACTAATGCCGGTGTCGTTCACTACAGCTTTCTTAAATCTGGCCAGACTATTACGGGAGATTGTTTATTGCCAGCAACTACAAATCATGATTGAAAAGCTAACTAGCTAAACAACCGAGGTTGGTCATTCGCTCTAGGCCACTGCTGCTTCAGGACAACGCTGGACCACACACTGTACAGACGGCTACCAAATTAGTGGAGCTTCAATTGGATTGTCTAAGACATCCACCGTACTCCCCGGACCTTGCTCCAACAGATTAATTTTTTTTTTCGAAATTTTGATAACTTGTTGCAAGAAAAAAATTCAACTCCGATGGGGCAGTCCAAAGCGCCTTCAAAGATTTTATTGATACCTGTCCGAATGGTTTTTTTAGTAAAGGAATCAATGAACTACCTATGAGATGGCCAAAGTGCATAGATAGCAATGGTATATACTTTGATTAAATAAATATATTATGTTTTAAAACAATCGACTTTATATTCCTCCTTTACAAAACGCCAATTTCATATGTAATAACCTAATATTATATTTCGTATACGAAAAAAAAAATGCTTTACGGAATAATGATTACCTTTTCTGGATCATCCACATACGAAGAGAGACCCGGCTTAGATTCTTCAAAATATTCCTCTTCCAAGTCCAAGTTGGCTTGACCGAAGACTGAAAAGAATAATGCAACGGAAAACATGAAATAATAAAAATCAATAAAGTTATAGTGGCGATACATTACGTGGCCTCCGCGTACCCATTGTTTGACCCATTAGTCATGGTCTAAGACTATTTAGATAAGGAGTTACCAACCAGTGGGGCGCGTACACAACACCACAAATTTAGTATTTACTCAACAAGTATTTACTCACATAAGATAACAACAAGAAACCAATATCATTATGACTTTGACAAATATAAAATTAAATGACTTGTAACTATCAACGTCCAACATCCTATTTATATAATCACTAGCTTTTGCCAACGGCTCCGCAGACGTAAACACTGTACGTTCACACGGGAACACTGTACTTTGTCAGGATAAAAAAGTAGCCTGTGTTAATCCAGAGCTTAAACTATTTCATCAAAATTAGTTTAGTAGTTTTTGCGTGAAAGAGTAACAAAGATTCATTAATTCATCAATCCGACCATCCATCCATCAATCCTCACTAACTTTTACATTTATAATAGTAGCAGGATTTGTTTACTTGAATGTGTTAATCTCAGTAAAGGTAGCCTTCCAATCTATGCGACCGCGGTCCGCGACGCAAGACCGTGATCCCAAATCCGCGACAGCGACCAGCAGATCAGGGTGGCGACTGCGTCGCGAGAATGTTGGGCGTGGCCAGATGGCCAGAGGGCCACGCCCACCATTCGCGCGACGCAGTCGCGAGATTTGTTTAGTGCTCCATATAAATTTATACTAAGGCCCGTATTAATAAACCGTTCTCAAAATCGTTCTCAAGACCTTTCTTGGCGGAGACAGTCTCAAGTAACGATTAGCTTCTCAAGACGGTCTTTAATTCATAGTATGATCTCAAGACCGTCTCAGTTGATAACGTTATTGAGATCACTTACTCAACTTTTAAGCGTCATCTACACAACAAAGAACGAATAAAATAACATTTCGTTTACACTTGTACAAAGAACGGATTTATTGATTATACATTCCTTCAATATTTCTTTTTAAAAATGTAATATTTAATAATATAAATACCAAAAAAAGTTTAGTCTGTATTCTTTATATTGAAAAAACTGATTTTCATTAATTTTTACGTATATATTAATATTTATTATTGTCTAGCATAATAATATCCATATTTTTTTAACAACTACGTAAAACGGAATGCGGATCATTGCCATTCGAAAAAAGTTCTTCTTCTTCTTATTCTTTAAAGTTGCTCCTTAGTGATTTGCCAATGTGTTGTGTTGACGAAAACTCTGCCTTATGAGTGGGTTTTATGAATAAACAAGGGCACGGTGTCCAGGAGGAAGTCTGTTGAATAATCTAAAATCTAGAACAGACAAATTTAGGGCCAGTACCAAAGTATGTACATAAAGTTTCAGTAAAAGGAGTATTTACAAAACACAGAACAGATTTAAGGTTGATAGGGCGAGGAATTGTAGGAGGGAGGGATCATATAATGAGGATTGTTTTTTGGGCAGCGAAAAAAAGTACTGCTGTCAAGTGTCAAATCAAGACAATTCATATAAATCAAATAGGTAATTCGTTTAATATAAATAAATAAATAAATATATTTAAATAAAATCGAAAATATTTCTACAAATACTCGACACTGGCAGAATGGTGCAAAACCTTTGCAACCGCGATTACCAAAAAAAAGAAGATTAAGTATCAATATAGCATCTTTTTTTATAACTTTATTTTGTGTCCAGTATGTAGTGTAAATTCTGAGTTTGTTTAATCATAAATATTTAGGTTTTAATTTACATAATTGTAACACACCCAAAAACACCACAAATAATAATGTACTGTATCCCAATTCCCAACCAAGCCGTTCTCAAGTCAAGGTTTGACTGTACCCACGAAACCGCGTCTCAAGTAACAGTTTGACAGCAATGACAGCGTACTTGAGTAACGAGTCTCGTGAGTTCGCACTCACTTGATACGCCGCTGTACTTAAGTACGGTCTATTAATTAAAACAACGTCTTAAGTACTTTCTTGAGAATTGTCTTAGAGATAAGAACGCTTTATTAATACGGGCCTAAGCAATAGCTCCGCGAGTCGCGACCCTATTTCGATCTCGGGTCGGGGTTTTGTGTCTACCTTAAGTCCCTGGTTCAAATTAAAATTACTTTTACGAGTATAGTTGCTTTATCAATGGATACTGTAGGTGACGAGCATAACACCACGATTTCCGTGTCGGAGACAAGAGCTTACTACCTAAAAAGATGTTTTTCTTTGTAATACTCACCAGTAAACGGAACCCTGAACTTGTACGCCAGGACCCGCGAGCCCGAGGAGCCCGCGTCGATGATGACGGCGTAGTGGTACACGCTCTCGTAACCCAGACTCTTCGCCAGCCCATCGAACCACTGTGTCTGCCCCGCAAATAAACCTGCGACAAAATCATTTTAAACTAGATGTTACCTTCGACTGCACTCGCACCAAACTATGTATCCCGCGGGAATCCTATATTTTTCCGATATAAAAAGTAGCTTATGTGTTAATCCTGGCTGACGATGGCAACAAACTATCTGTGTAACAAATTTCGTTTAGTCATTCAATTCAATTTTTAAGAGACAGTAATCATCCATACACAGTTACACACACACTACCGCATTTTTTAAATAATAGTGTGATAATTCACACGTCAACACGCACTGCACACAAAAAAAAATAGTCATAATATTGACTTTAAAAAATTTCGATCTTTATACCTCTGAGTTCAGGGCCAACCAGTTGTCTAAATCACGATTTTAACTCATTCAGGTAATCGTAAATGAATCGCATTGCTCATGAAAAAAGAAATTTTTTTTCCTTACCAGTTAATATAATAAGAATGGGCATATCTTTTTTTGCCATTTTAACTACCCATAAACTTGGAATTGAAAAAACACAATAAATAAGTATTTGTCGAACATAGGAAATACGCATGCAATGCTATAAAAATTGCATTATATTAAAACGCAAATTGATAATAAGATTCGTTCAGCTAAAACAAGCAACCTTACCACCTATTAGAGTGTTTTACATACAGAATAGTCCTGTGAATATTTCTTTTTTCTAGATATTAATTTGATCTAGTCAGCAAGTGTTTGAGTCTCACACACATTACATATTATGAGAAATGAGCACACAGTGCAAACTATAAACCTGCATAGTTTGTAAGGTGTATTCTACAAACACATCTCACATTTAAGCAAAACTTAAATACTGTTGCTATCAGAGGATTGTATAAGTTATACAAATGGAATGTATATTTTATTAGACACAATATAATTTTTAACTTTAACTTAAAAAATATTTTTTTAAATTGATTAGAGTCTGAAAGTATTTTAACTGATTCATAGCCAATGACATTCCACTTTCCAGGCCTGTCATAAGCAAACCTAAAATATCACAGGAGGCCCATGACACACCTGGTGCATCACACAGAATTTACAACTTGGCAAAAAAGAGTATGACGCAGCAGGAACTAAAAACATTTTTGACTGTATCTTTTTTATAATAATAATTAAAATTTATTATTTATTCATTTCTCTTTTACAATTTGTGTTACATACAAGAACAGAGAATGAGATCAACCTAGTAAGTATCATAAGACACTTGTGTCAGGTGGACTCGACCTTCCAATTCCACCTAGTAAGTATTATAAGACACTTGTGTCAGGTGGACTCAACCTTCCAATTCCACCTAGTAAGTATCATAAGACACTTGTGTCAGGTGGACTCGACCTTCCAATTCCACCTAGTAAGAATCATAAGACACTTGTGTCAGGTGGACTCAACCTTCCAATTCCACCTAGTAAGTATTATAAGCCACTTGTGTCAGGTGGACTCAACCTTCCAATTCCACCTAGTAAGTATCATAAGACACTTGTGTCAGGTGGACCCTACCTTCCATTACTAAGTAATTATTTCTTATTACAAACTAGCTTATGCCCGCGGCTTCGCCCGCGTGGAATGTGTTCTTGGAGAAAAATGGTTATTGTGGGTTATCCCTAAGAGATAGACATATATACATATTTTTGAAATTGTCTTCTAAAGGGTGAAATGGGGGTCCAAAGTTTGTATAATATCAGCTATTTTATTACGCCTTATGTTATACCTTCTACCTAATGATTATAATTATTGTCGAGCAGATAATAATTATGACGTAGCAGACATCTGTTATTTATATCTAAATGTATCTCCCACGGGGATGCAATAGGGGTCCATGCGGACGAAGTCGCAAAAGATGCTAGTAAAATAGAATAGTCTTACAACTTACAAGCCAAAATAATTATTTTATTTACAAGTTCCTATAATATTTTATTCTTTAGGCTGAATGATATATAGATTTAACTCACCTAAAAAGTATGTTCCACATAATGCTAAAACAATAAGAAAAATAAATACTCTTCGTAATCTTCTGGGCTGCTTAAGAGTTCTTGTTCTTACACTGGAAGATGTGGGTGCTGTATCATCTTTTAACTGTAAAATAATTAAATTCTCTGTAACAATCGCCACATTACCAAATATTTGGGATGAGTTTATAATTCAGTATGTAAGATTAGATACTATTACTACAAACAACTATAAAAAAACAATATTTCTTCAATAATACTTTTCGCGTGAAAAGGACCTACCTCTAAGTATCTGTACGTTCCGAATTTTCCCATATCGATGTAAGATGTACATCACAACCTTTAAAATTATTTATAAAAACCAACACAAGCATTACTTTCATTTATATTCAGTTCGCATAAACCAAACATCTGGTGTCGTGCTCAGACCAATTATTGGTCTGAGGTGTCGTGTCACAAAAGTGGTAGCTAAACAAAAAAGTGAATTTTTGAATCAAAAATATTTTTTTTTTATTAGGAACTTTTTACCACGAGATCAAATTTATAGAAAAATATTATAATTTTCGTGAATACCTATGTTTTTTTCTAATCGAGATGCTCTATAATTTTATTTTTACTTTCGTTTTATGAACATCAAAAATGCTACAAAATTCCACCACCACCCATGTGACCATAGATAATACAGTATATATATAGAGACATGTGACATAACATCACAAATCAGTAATGACAGAAGAGTGAGAGAAAATATTTATCTTTTCGTTTTATATCGAAGTGACAGCCGATGAATGAAAAACGAGTCCCGAAAGACGTTAAGAACATTTAAAATAAAAATGGAATACAGTTAAGCTACGTTCTTAATGTCTTTCGGGAATCATAGTTTTTCATAATTCGCCTGTCACTTCCATAGATAAACGAAGACTGTCAATAGACATTATGAAGTAGATACAACTACGTTTTATTGTCCGTCAGCAATCGTCATTTTTCTATCAAAGTGACAGACGGTAAATGAAAGACGAACCCCGAAAGACATTATGGGTGCGTTCCACTAAGCGTTCACAACGATCAAAATGCTCCTTTAGTCGTTCCACTTAAAGACCGCGGTCGTTGTGGTCGCGGCGAAAACGTCACTTATGACGTCATGACTTACGCTCACGCGAAGCTCACGACGACCCATCTAAAAAGGTGGGTCGAAGTGATCGTTGAGAAAATTAGCGGCGTTTTCAAAACTCAAAGCAACAAAAATGGCGACCGTTAAGCTTACGTTATTTCATGCGGAAAGAGATATTTTAGTAGAAGTGAATTTTTCTGCAGCGGATGCTCAACGTGCCTCTGCAGGTAAATATTTTATTGAATTATGTAAAACAAGCTTAGAAAAATTAATTGTAGTATATAATTAATATACATGTGTACTTTTTTCCTTGATTGCCAATAATATAACCTAACTTTAGAAATGAAAATTAACTTAGCCTTCTTTAAATTAGTTTTCTTATTGAAAAAATATTACATAGGTTTAAAATTTCACTGATAAAAAAATTATTTTTAATATAGACAACAGCATTTGCGACACAACTTTTGAACAGAGCTTTAAAATTTAAATGAACAACCCGGAACATCAACGTCTGCTGATCGTGCTGATGAAAATTTTCAATTTTCTGATGATGTCACGGATCATATTATTGATGAAGAATTCCTCGTTAAACTAATATTAAATATAAAAAATTAAATTATAATTTTTTTCAATATAAATCGATTTAAACAATAATTAATTAAGTTTATTTTCAAGGCTTTCGGATTTTAACCTAACCTCTTAAATCTTTTGCATTATTTTTATTAACTCGCCGTTTGTATTATTTACCTCCACGCTCAAACCGCTCTATAATCCATTCCACTTGAGTTTACGACAGTAACGCTCACAAGCAAGTGGAATGGGAAAAACTGCGGTCGTGAGCGTGATCGTTGTGAACGCTTAATGGAACGCACCCTTATGAACATTTTGTATTTTTTTTTATTATAGGGTGCGGCTTAAAACCATTTGCCAGTGTCAAGTTAAAAAGCCGGGAAATAAAATTCACGTTTATGTTTTCAACACCGTGTTTCTAGATCGTCAAGTCAAAGTCTATCCCCCGAGTTTAATGTTAAATATTAATACTTTTTTTGTTTCTATGTTCATAAAGTACAATTACTAACATTATATACTTTTTATAACCTCGTATTTTAAATTTACCAGGCAGTAAATGTATTGTATGTAAGACTTGCTGATCTCCTTTCATCAATTTATATTCATAATTACAGAAGCTAGAAGCGCGGACAGACAAACAGACAGACGGACGGACAGAGCGAAACTATACGGGTTCCTTGAGTATTACGGAACCATAAAAATGAAATTTTTCATAATTTCGTTATTTCGAAACACCGTTTTGTGGTTAAAATTATCGTAACATTTTGGGCAAAAATAGCGTTTACTGGAACACGCTATAACAAAATTAACTAAAAGAGCTACTTTTTATATGTAGGTACCTACCTAATTTTGTTGTTATTTTATATAGACGGTTCACGGTAGGTGTCTCTACCTACCAAAGCTTTCAAAACTCAAGATAGGTAACCTTGGCTATGTCATTTGACAGAACAACCTTCATACATTCCTAACCTACATCGATTAAAATTACGCTATCTTGGTTTTCACCATACTTCAAATGTCAAAATGGTCCCAAAAATCTCAAAAGCGGAGCCATTTAACTGGAGACACTTTTTGCCTCACATGCCTCGTCTTTATAATTATATATAAATTATATTTTAAAACGGAAATTATTGAAATAATGATGAAGTTTAGTTGTTTTAATAATTTAGAACCAAGATAATATACTAGAACAAAGGATTAGATCGCGAGTCGTGAATCAAAGAGAATGATGTTAACGATTTACTTATCAAATTATAATTTTAAATAAAATAAGTATGTATCTAAGTACCTTAGCTTGATATTTGATATTGAACTAAAGTTATTAAATAAGTACAAATTTATTTTAAATACCTTTCTTTGTCTTATTTCGCCCATCGTTGAGGTTATGTTGTAGGTATTAATAAAAGTTAAACATTCAAAAACTAGTCATGGGGTGTTATAGTAATGATCACTTTATTTTATACACTATTGTTATGATCAAAACACGCTAGCGTAATTTATTGAGAGACTGATTCTTCCTGCACTGTAAGACGTTCTAAGTTGTACTAATGAGTGGCTTCAGAAAGAATAATATGTGTTATCATATAACACGTCATCGTTACTCTTAAATTATGGTCTTAACAAAATATCGAATCTAGCCGGTATTAAATACAATAAAATCAATTCGTAGAATTTTTTGTTAACTAATATTGATGTTTATCTAAAGTATTTAATATGTACTTATATATACTTAAGTATATTAAAATACATTAGGTAAGTAAGTATATAGTATTGTACTTATATTATAATTTTCTTTTATCAGTCGCATTTATTAGACATTATTGATAAATATCAACATTGAGCGCGCACGATGTGATGAAATATTGTAAAATATTGTCATGCCTAAAATTTTTATGTGCCTACTATTTCCCTATCTAAATTTATGAAACTTGTCATTAAGGTCCAAATATATTTGAAGGTGGCTTATATTTCACATTCAGTTCTTTTGATTCAGGACCATTTCAAAGAAAACCAGTCATGGAAAGAGAGAGTAAAGAGTTCATTCAAACTTTAACAAAATTTGGCATTGGGAGACGTAAACTTGATGATGAGTTCTTCTCACAGGATAAGCCAATACCAAGACTTGGAATTTATGATGAGGATAATGAAGATTTTTATCACTCCATGTACGTTGCTATAGCACTTTTTAATTATTTACACATTATATTATCATATATCTGCAAACCAGCTAATAAAAAAAAATGCATGAAATAATTTTAAAATAAGTATTATATATTTTTGTACTAGGATTGAAACACCGTGTGTTGTGCCAGGATGTCTATTTGTAGGGCATTCATTACTGGAGTTTGAAAATCATTACAATTCTTACCATCGATATTCCTGCATAAAATGTAAGAGGGGTCAACCATCCAGACATTTGCTAGACTTACACATACAAGAAAACCATGACTCCTTTTTCTCTGTTATGGCTGCTAAAAAACCTTCTGTGAGTACTTTATTATATTGAGACTAAGCATTTTTAACTATTTTAATGCTTTAAATAACATTGAAAATACTGCATAATATAGCTGTGTTAAGAAATAGCAATTGTTCTTATGTTAATTTTTACAGTATTCCTGTTACATTGAAGAATGCACAGAAAAATTTCAAAATGCTGAATTAAGATTTGAGCACTGTGTGCAAGTTCACAAACTACCAAAGGATTTCAGATTTGATCATAAACCATCCATTAAGAAGAATAAAAGTAAAAATAAAAATAATTCCATGGATGTGGAGAGTCGAGATACAAAAATTAGGACCAGTGTTCATTTTAATAATAATAAAAGTAAAACGTTTAAAGGCAAACAGTTTAAAAAGTTTACAAGTGATAAAAGCAAAAGCTCTGTGGATGTTGACATAGACCAAGTCATGACAGACTTGCAAGAAAGTTTACCAACAACATTATAATCAATTGAATTCAACTAAGCTATACTAGGGCTCTGTTATATTTAAATATAATCTTATACTTACATAAAACACAATATAATAATCTTATATTGAAATATAATCTTAAATGAGCAATTCTTGTATATATTAAATATAATCAGAATCACAGAAACGACAAGGGCTTTTGGGAGAGAAAAATCGATCTAAGTCTTATACCTAAAAAACTGCACATTTTAAGTTAAAAATGCTATTGCCGAATTCAAAAGAGTAATTATTTAGAAAATAAGATTTATTTTAAACTTTTTTGTGCATTTTTACTTTGGAAGTTGGTTTAATTTTTTTTTTTTTAATAATAATTTTTCCCTTTTAAATCATACTTATTTATTATATTTTTAATAACACATTTTAAGAAAGTTTAAAAGAAGCGTTCGAATAGGTATATGATTGAATACGCGCCAAGCTTCCATTAGGTATTATATATAAGACAATGATGATGATTACTGTAAGTTACACAATGGCATATGCTTGCAGTTCTTAAAAAAACGCCGAAATTCCCAAACGTGTAACTTTAAAGACTGAGGAGTTCTGTTCAGTGCTTTTGGATTCAGTGTACACCCTTCGCAGAAAATTTTACTCTTTGGTGGCATATCTATAAAATCCCTATAGGTGTCCCTATAAATTTTGAGTTTCCTCGATTCCTCATGGATACGATCATCTCCACTTTGGTGACTAAAGGACCAATTTCGAATTCTACCCTCTACAACAAAATAATTTTCCAAATGGGTCCACAAACGGCAGAGTAATATTCAAGATGTATTGATGTAAAAGACTATGAAAAGTACCTATTATCATCATAATGTGATGATGATGTTGATGATGATTATTACTGTAACTGACATAGTGGCATATGCTTGCAGTTCTTTAAACAATGCCGAAATCCTTAAACATGTATCTATAAGGGCTCAAGAGTTTTGTTCATTACTTTTTGATCCAGGGTATACCTTGGTGCAAAATCTTACTTTTTGGTAGAATATGCTTGGGTATTTTCAGAAAAAGTCATAATCACTGTATGTGTCCATATGAATTTCGAGGAGTTCCTTCGATTCCTTACGGATCCCATCATCAGGTCGCCTACTTTGGTATTAAAAGGACCAAATTTTTTTTTAATACTTTATTGGCAAATAAAGTATTTATTATTAAAAATAAATAAATACTTGAGTATTTATTTTTTAATATAATTGGGATTATAACCTATACAGCAAAAAAATAATTTTGAATATTGGTCCACAGACGGTGGAGTAATCGTTTAACATTACAAAAAAATATATATATTATACAGTCAAACGTATATGATGACTCCTTTTATGGAAGTCGCTTAAAAAATAAGAAAATATAGTACTTTTACTAACCGACTTCCAAAAAAGGAGGCAGTTATAGTTATAGATATTTTTTTCTTGGTGGTTCAATGATACCAGCCAACTTGAATGTGAGCTCTATAAAATATTGTTTTATCAGGATGTTGTTCGGGCTGGTACCGACTTCAAAATTTTAAAGTTTGAGTAGAGAAATAAGTAAAATTTTAGATGAATCTAAAAAGGTGAATTATTTAGAAAATAAGTTTTACATCATACTTTTTTGTGCATTTTTACTTTGGATGTTGGATTTCATTTTTTGTTTCAATATAATAATAATTAAATACATTATTTTTTGTGAAAACTGCTTGGATTAGGCATGAAAAGAAATTTTACCCATACTTTTAACACTATAATAAACTTAAATTTAAATAAATATTCTCAACAATCAAAAGAATGTGTTTTAATAACAATTAGATAGCATATTATACTTTTCTAACATATACACTAGAATATTTTAATGTCAATAAATTATATTTTGTTACTGCAGTGTAATAATTACTTTGCTTTGCCTTGAGCGGCAACTGCAGCCATGGCTTTCTTTACTGTCTCCTCATCACCAAGGAAGGTCATAGGACCATCAGGCTTCATGTTTTCATCTAGTTCATAAACAAAGGGAATACCAGTAGGTAAATTTAGTTCCATTATATCAGCATCAGTCATCTCTGAAATTGACAATTTTAAACAATTTAGTGAAAAGTAACATTTCTTTTGATTGAATTTACAAT